>QVRM01002328.1:837500-899166 GCA_003439945.1 Dermanyssus gallinae
AGCAGTAGTAGCGACAACAACCCCAATAACGGGAGCAAAAGCAGCAACGACCCCACACGACAAAAACGACAACAACATCAACAACGTCACAACATAAACAACATTCATCATCACAGTAACCGTAATAGATCCACATGAGCAGCAAAAGCTCTAGGAACAACAACAATAGCTTTTATACTCGCAGGCAGGCAATCACAACTACGGCAGGGCTACTGGCAACACTGGAGCCCTGACGGCTCAGACTGAAAAACTGACGAGACTCCCCATAGCGTGACCGTTTCCTTGTGGTGGCAGGGCGACTAAGTGCTTAGCATGCGATGCTATCCTGCACTGTGGATTCGTCCCATCTAGGTCATAGCTCTGCAAACATGGGGTGGATAGCAGAGTTTGCTGAGAACGAATAGAAACGTTACTGCGCACATGTTGAGGACAGTTACGACTTCGTGCGAATAGCTGTGGAGACACTGAGGCGTACCGGCGGCGGAACGGCAAGATTCGGCCGTATTCGGAACCTGCCGAGCAGAATGGATGCAAGCGGTGATGAGAAATGGCCCAAAGAAGGGCATTAAATACGTGAGATAATAATAATAATAATAATAATAATAATAATAATAATATATAATAATAATAATAATAATAATAATAATAATAATAATAATAATAATAATAATAATAATAATAATAATAATAATAATAATAATAATAATAATAATAATAATTAGCAAGTCTTCCGATACGTGAAGGTGGTCTGGGAATAAGGAGTGCCACTGAAGTAGCCTCCAGTCTGCTACGCTGCTTCACTGGTGCAATTTGGTCCGGTGGCAGCTTTGTTAGTGGAAAAGGCAGACAAATAAGATATGAAACCAGTAAAGCACGGGACACTATTAGAAACCATGCTAGACCAGGCCCTTTAGAAGAATATCCTAGCCAATAGAACCTAGATAAGCTCAAAAGCAAAAAAAAGAGCAGAGAAATCTTAGACGAGCTTGTTTCCCGTAGAGACCCGCGCCGTATTCTTAGTGGCACAAGATAACTTCAGTGGGGGTTGGCTTAAGGCCTTACCCTCGCCTCAGCTCGGCACCATGCTGGATGCCAACTCTTTCCGCATGATGCCAGCACTTAGAATCGGCGCTAGCGTCTGCGAGCCGTTTCAGTGCAAACTGTGCGGGGAGATGGTGGATTCCAGTGGCCTACACCCACTGAGTTGCCCGAAGAGCGCCGGTAGATCGTCCAGACATGCTGAACTAAACGGTGTGATCATAAGGTCCCTTAGGAAAGCCGGTATACCATCTACACTTGAACCGAGAGGTTTAGTGTCCACTGGCGAAGAAAGACCTGATGGGGTGACCATTGCATTATGGTCACATGGAAAGTCCCTCGCTTGGGATGCAACGGTTTCGTGCACAACCGCGGCTTCCTATTTACACCACAGCTCTGTTGAGCCGGGGTGGGTAGCGAAGCACGCAGACGCCAGAAAACACTAGGACCAATCAGCAAGGGAACCGAAGCATTTCTCAAAGATTTGAGTAAGCGAATTCAGGAGGTCACAAACGACCGAAGAGAGGGTCAATTCTTGAGGCAAGCGTTGTCCTTGGCCGTTTGCAGAGGAAACGCGGCATCTATTTTAGGCGCCATGGAGTGAACTAATTATTTAAAAAACTTTGCAATAATACGTTCAGACCTCTCAACTGTAACATCGTTTAACAGGTAATAATAATAATAAAATTAATAATGTTGGTAATGATTAGTGTAAAAATAATGATTTTCGCCTTGCTTGAAACAAGCCCTGATGTTCAGAGCTAATGGCGACTTGTGCTGTAAGATCGCAAGCTTCCGCTTGCATCAAGAGTAAATAAACATCCTTCATATAATTCGACACAAATATAGCTCTCGTGCTGATGCCTGACAGCTAAAGGGGGCAAGACCTAAAAAAAGTGATGGGGTAACCAATTAGGCACTTCTCATTATGCGTCTCCGCTGTGGCCTGTCTTCATATGCATCTCCGGTGCGACGTAATTGGCCCGGCTAGATGAACAAGCTGTCAATACAGCTCAGTCAGCGCAGCTGCCCCAGTGGCGCCATCTACTGGGACTTGTGGGGAAACATATATCCATCTAACCATCTGCCATGTCGAGCCCGGTGGCGTGGTGGCATGCGTATGCGCCTCACGGCTGGAGGAGACACATAGAAGGTGCGCGGGTTCGAGCCCCACCGTTGCACTGATTTGTATTTATGGGGGTAGTCCGTCTATGAAGCAATGCTTAAAGCAGTCCCATGGACGTTCAATCTTGGCTGAGAGTCAGCCCCGAAAGGGTTTTTTTAACCAGTCTAGCCGCCAGTGGCGCCGTCTAGCGGTACCGTGGGGAGTTTCCTCTTTGCTGTGTTATTTTCGGGAAGATTCGAAACTTTCGAAACGTTAAAATGTTATACCCTGTTAATATTTTTGCGGTTTGGTCCCGTGAGTTCCGTGCGCTATTAGTGAAAAATTTTCTGTCTGCTTAATGGTGTCGCAGATCGTCAGCCTGGTGTCATGGAGTGGTCTTGCCAGATGCAGCGGCAGTGCTTCCGGCGTCACTACTGTGCCTGGGCCCCGAGCCAAACAATCTACACACATTTTCACACGAATAACCTCTTCAGAGCTTCCTCGCCCTTTACTTTAGTTTTTGTGTGCGCCCGCTAAGTAATAATCAGAACACAAAACCCAGGCTGAAAAGCCGGCGCCGCAAACAAACCACATGTTGGCCGCCGCCTTCTTGCAAACGGTCTCCTACCAGAATGCTTAAATGTTGACAAAAGCGTGTGTACGATGGTTGTGTACGATATTTTTAGCCTGCAAAATGATATGTGAACTATTGTACTATGCTACCAATTCATGGTGAATAAACCCGAAGCTACCAAATGTTGACATATTTTTCAGGGGGACCCACTGAGCTGCATCTCTTTTACGCTGATGGTCTTGCTAATCTTACACGCTATGCGCGTCAAGAGTTTCGACATGCCGTTGTCGTAATGTATTCGGATGACATTGTCGTTGCTCACCGTAGCCTTGGTGCCATCGCTCGCATTACCGCCGCGGTAAAGGTGTACCTCATGGAAAAGCGGCTGAACGTAATGCCAAGGCGATTAAGTTACATCGTCGCGGAGGACGTTTGGTTGCGTGCGCCATTATTTTTTTTGCTGTAAAGAAAGACTATTCGAGTTTGTAAACTCGTTCCTTTACTGGGGTCGTTGATTTCATTATATGCGAACGTCATTCACGACGCACGTCGAAAACAGTGTGAGCTCGGCACTGGCTGCTCTCTACGGATGGGGTCGAAAATGTACGGCGACTGTCTATCGGCACGCGCACCTGCGTCTGTTTATGCTGAAGACTCTTCCAAGGTTGACGTATAGATTAGAGAAAATGTGGCAATATTTAACTCAAGCGAATTTTAGTTTAGTTCAAAGGTGCAATACATGAAGCGGTACGTGAAGGACAAGAAGCCGCTTCATGTATGTATTGTCGGACTGTACGCCGCTGACGGAGATGCTTCGGTTTAGGCTGCGTATGCCTGTGACGGAGTCGCGGAGGCAGCGACGGGGGTAAGAGCGCTCTTGATGACTCCTTGGTTGTGGCTGGGGTGAAGTACGATACCGGCACGTCTATACCAGGTACATCGTACAAGGGTTCCTCGTATGCTCCCGTAGAGAGTTTCATTGGGATTATAGTACTTAGTGTATTTGTCGGTTCTTCTCGCAGCAATTTGCTTAGTACGACTCGGCACTACAACGAAGATCTCTGCACTTCCTCTGTTGCTGGTACGGCAGGACAACAAAGAATAGTGATTAATATGAACATGAACCAACTTTCATGTACTCTATTTGAGTGAAATATATACGATTCTTAATTGGAATCGATTACTTGTTTTACTGACGCGTTCGTCGTGTGTATTCGTGACTCATCGTGTGTGCATGTGTACAAGTCATCGGTACTCCGCGGTGCTTCTCGATTGCCGGTGTGAAAAAACTATGCCACACATTGTTGTTGCTCTAGCGAAAAATCTATGTTCAGTCCTACAGCTAATTGATTAGGTAATCAAACAGCTTAGTAAAATCGGAAATACATTTATATTTCTTCACAATTAAACTAATACGAACAGCGAGACGTCCCTGTATTTGTTATCCAAAAAAAAACCATGTTACAACGAGAAAAATTAATCACGTATGCTGCTGTAGTTAACGTTATATCGTTATTTTACATTTTTAAGTCATGAAACGTGTTCCTGGTTAGAATATAGACTGTAAGGAAGTTAGGGGGTTACGGAATTAAAAAGGGAGTTTGCATTTCAACAACGTACAGTCAAATACCTTGTGTCTATTGGGTAAAGCAGCAGTGATATAGCCTATGTTTTGGTAGCTGTCTTTGGTGATGATACTTCGAGACGTATCGCCAATTTTCCTCGCGCATATCAAACTATTTTTGTAGATGCGTGCATAATTCTACACACATCGCAAGCTAACGTCGTTCTATTAGAAGTCTGCATCTCTGCCAAACGGGCTGTATGACAAAATACTGGTGGAACCATTATGTGGGCACGTCTGCTTGCACAGCTCGCTGACTCATGCTGATGGCAGCGTGAGTTTTCAAACCGGCTTCCGAGTCAGACGTCGTTGGTTGTGCATCTTGTTTGTCTTCAAAGCACTACAGCATTGGCGAACTAGTTCATTGCAGGATTAATAACAACACCCCATTCGCGCAAGTACTGTACGCCGTCTGCACACACAGCGGGCCCGAAAACTAATCGCTTACTGCTAATCTATACGCCAGGAGCCTTTTTCTGAACGTGGTTTTCACAATAATAGCACAAGTGATATACGTAATTACACGATTACAGCGCGCGCCATATAGCAGATACTATCACTTGTCTTGGCTGCTTCAGACGGGCGACTTAGTATACTGGCCAGGTGTCTCGACCAATACAGCACCTATAAGAACCTTTCGGGTAAGAGAGTGCACAGTAAAAAAAGATAACAAGGTTGTGTTGCATAGTTAGTGCTCAGCAGACTATCAATACACCTCCCTCCGTCCCGCGTCAACAAGTATTCCTGCCATGGCCGCCTGTCGTTTAGACCTGCATTTAGCATTCTATTAAGATAGGCGGCGCTCGGCAAAAATTGTCTCAAGGAGGCCATAGGTGGCCTGTCGTACTTCTCAACCGAAACCTCTCTGGAAAATTAGACCAAGTTTGAGAAAAGCGGTGGAAACAGCGAGAACAGGTATTGTAGCCGCTGCTGGTCTTGCTGCAGCAACAGCTTATGAACTGCGTCATGAGCTCAACCCACTAATAATTAAATGGTTAATTACGCATCATCTAGCATTTTCGTAAAGCTGTAAGTCTGTCAGTACCAAACGGCCCAATGACCCACTTATCAGCCGTAGTAGTTCGCGTGCACGAGCCTTACGCGCTGAATTTTTGCAAGACACCCTACGCCTCACTTGGCCTCAAGCGCCCCAGTCTAGGTCGCTGTTACATTTTGATTCTCCCCATTGCATCCACAATACATTTGTACATAACATATGTGGATAGTGGGGCGAACGGGGGGGAGGCGGGGTACTGAACTGCCATATTGAACTCAATCCAGAACCACCTTCGGCCCTTGTAGGAGCTTCGTTTCTCCACATCAGGCTCATGCAGTAAGTGGCTGAACGCACTACGCTATTTGTGACGGCGGCAGCAGCAGCAGCAACAGCAGGACCATCCACACCCACACAAACACTGCGAGCACATCAAATGCTTCGGATATGCTCACAGCAAACAGCTTCTATCCATGCTTTCGGAGAGAAGTGTCACCGGTTCCTGTCACAGGTAACTCGCAGAGTGCTCGAAAAGCCCTCTTGTGACTGTGTCGGCAAACTGCAGTTACTCAAGGAGAAAATCGGCGGCCCACCGCTTGTGCTAACAGCCGAATCAACAACAACAACAACAACAACAAAAACAACAACAACAACAGGAACTGGCGTCGTAAAAGCAGCAGCAGTAGAAGCAGACAACAACAAGTCGACATGCAAGGACACACGTTACCGTCGCTGGTAAATGGAACATCACGGCGCCTGTGCTCTAATGACGAACATTTCGAGTACAACATCAGCTGACGCCGAATAAAGAACACGAAACTGTAACAGCTTTTATGTACAAAAAAAAGAAATTAAAAGTGAGCGAAGATTAACGAACTTCTCGGCCCAGGTGTTTCTCTAGCCAGAGGTCACTCCCTAACTTTCGTCCATCCTAAAGCCACTCAGAAAATACAACGCCGCCGCCGCCACCACGAAACGGGATAGAGTCACGGAAACGAGCGTAAAAAGCAGAGTATTTGTGATGATGATGCTGATGACACTGTTGACACTACCATGTTAGTCTCATTCAAATAATGTCACATCTAGCAGAACTAGCAACAAAATTGTATTTCTTGTGTATGTATAGCTTATAGCCAGACAACCATGTTGTCTGATAATATATGCGATATTAGGGAGTGTATGAGTCACTTGTGGAAATGCCAATAAGTGCCACAATATTATAGGAGCTGACTTCAATTGCAAACAGCAATCGGAGTTTCGCTCTAAGAATGAAAATAGAAGAACCAGATTTTCAAATTGAGAGCTACAAGCTACTTCAAATTGAAAGCAAGACGACGCACTTGAGCTAAAATTAAACAAGCCTAGTAGATGTTGCTCTAGTAGCATTTAAGCCGCGCTCGTAACCATCAAGTTCTACAATAGGAATTGGCAATAAAATTCAATGAAATGGCACTTTGATGCGCGATTCACGTGCCAAATGTGTTTGAAGTGGGCGGAGATCGAGGTCGCTTACTTTAAATATTAAGACGACGCCATCTATGATATGGTCCTGAGGCCAACTTCACGTGGACATAAGAATACATCAAAAATAATTATTAAAACGAGGTTTCCTACACCTAGAAAAACGGGAGACGCAAGAGAATCAGAAATCGGCCGCGGTATGACATTCACTGATGCCGTAACCAGCATCTTATACTATTTATCTACTTAGTGACCTTCTGCGGTACAATATTGACAATTAAGGACAGATATCACTACATCAGAACTACGGTCATGCATAATATTGGCTTTACCAATCGTCAATGAGATTTCGGAAGTCCGTTCCTTTCAGCAGTTGAATTAGCAGATGTACTTTGGGACTCGAGGACACCACACCCGTTTTATGCTTTAGTGGTTCGTAAGTTAAAGTGGTAGTTATAGCTCAAAAATAAAGATTTCTAGAATTCAGTCGAGCGGTTTAGTCGAGCTGCCGCAGACCAACGGATAAGGCTGCCGGTACATCGTCAGCTGATGACCTTCGAGCTGTGCTGCTTCGAGACCAGTGCTGGGGTTTCCAAAGAGCGCGTCGACATCACTTGCACTTGAACTCGCCCGGGATCAAACCCTAGTCAAAGAGTTTGCACTAGACAAAATCCGATTCAACTCCTTCGCCATAAATAGAATTCAGAAAAAAAAACGTAATATGGAGTTAGGATGTCGCAAGTACACGGATCTCCCTCCTGGTCTCGAGGTAATGGTTCACAATTCCGAACCAGGAGGGGGTTCCGGGGGGGTGGTTTTTAGTGGGTAGTGCGCTCGGATTAGAGTGAGTCGCGTATTCCCTCTCCGAGCGTCTAGCCCCACACTACCCGTCATTATATCGGCCGGTGTGCGTAAATGCATTTTCCACCCTTTAAAAAAACAAAAAAAAAACAAGTACACGGACGGGCCCGTCTTCAAATCCAGTCGTTAAAAAAACGGCGCAGAAAATACACAGACAGTGAGCCGCGTAACCTGGCACGGTTATTACTTTTATATCTGTATGAAAAACGAATGTTACGACGTTAACGAATGCGTGTGCAAGTCTTGCGGAAAATGTGACGTGGGGCGCTAACACATACTAGAGGGTAAAAACACCACGCCATTACAACGAAATACAATATTATTAATAACTCGTAATTAATTAATAAACTGTAGCATTGTTCAACATGCAATAAATAATATAATAATAATAATAATATTAATAATAATAATAATAATAATAATAATAATAATAATAATAATAATAATAATTATTATTATTATTATTATTATTATTATTATTATTATTATTATTATTATTATTATTATTATTATTATTATTATTAATATTATTATTTATTAATATTGTTTAAATGTTACAATTGTGAGGTGTGAACGTGTACTCCTTGTCTTCTCCTAACTCCTAAATATTATTCCATGGAACCGACAATACAGCCGGCGTTTCCTCGGCACACAGCAAGCGACAGCAGTTGCCGTAGAAACTCGCCTTCGCGCCGATTCCCTGTGAGATCTGTAATCCGTTGGCCCAGCTCACTGATGAATCTCTTGGTTCCCTTGCTTACCGGGCCCATTGTTTCTATTGATATTGGCACTACGATATAACTTGTCCCCAGTTCTTGGTACTTGCGTTTTCTCCCATTATCTGCGCGCTCGGCAACCCATCCCGCTTCTAATGAACTGTGGCGTATATACGAGGGAGCCACTGTACAGGACACTGTAGCATCCCATACCAAGCATCTGCCGTTAGCCCATAGCGGGATTGTTACACCGTCAGGTCTTTTGTCGTCATGAAGTCCTAATCTGGGCTCGAGCGTGCTTGGTATACCAGCTTTGCGTAAGGCTCTTCTTATAATTGCATTGATTTCAGCGTGTCTAGAAACTCTATTATGGCTTTTGATGCAGCTAAGAGGGTAAAGTCCATCCTCAGTTACTGTGGTACCACATGCGCGGCAACTGTAGGGGTTGCAAACCGGGGCACCTATTCGAAGAGCTGTTACCATGCGGAATGAGGTGTTGTCCAGCATGGTACCCAGCTGCGGGGAAGGGAGACACTTTAGAAAGCCTCCACTAAATGTGTCCCGTGCTGCCAGAAAGACAGCTTTTTCCACTGAAGATTGGAGGTTGTCTAACAGCTCTCTAGCTGCAGCGCTGCATCTGTAGGAATAATAATAATAATAATAATAATAATAATAATAATTATTATTATTATTATTATTATTATTATTATTATTATTATTATTATTATTATTATTATTATTATTATGGCAATGTACATTAAGGTAAAAAGTCAATATAATGGGCTTAAGTTGCAGCATTTCCTCTGTTTTCCCGCGATAACAACTTTGTAATATGCGTACGAGTTTACGCATCTTAGATAAACGATTTCAGAACTTTATATTTGCGTGTCTTGGCCTATAAGAACTAAACGACCTAAGCATTTAGATTTTAGAACTTCATGAGGCTTTAGTTCACCGACTACCGTTGCGTGGAGATTTTGTAGCCGTTATTTGGTGACAGAGAAATATGAAGGTTTGCTCTGTCTATGACGAACCGCTCGAAAGTCCGCCAACACGTTCCTTTAGCAGAGTGGAAGATGCCTTAGTTATAGTATGTTCTATGCATTGGAATATCATCATCATTGCTACATGTCTGCAATGAAAGCAATTAGCAATAAGACCCGGCGCAGAACAAAGCGTGTTTTTTACGTGGATAAATGAAAAAGATTTGGCAAAAATATGGATTTTTTAGACCGCTCCATATTCTCCCAAATATTTCCGGTTTCGGTTTCGACCGGTGTGCATCGCCGCGGACTGCTCTTATCGATTTTTGGCGATTTCATCAGTTTTAGTGCTATTTATTGTTGTATTGAACGTTCAAGACGCCTGTGAGAGCGTGCACGTCGTGTCGCCGCAGTTTTGGGATATTTGCAAGTGCTAGCTCGAAAAACTTAAAACGCAATTCGTGACTAACTCTGGTTCTTGTGACTGGTTTTCGTGTGCGTACTGTGTTTATTCTCCGCTGTCTTCGTATCCGTCTGCAAATTTTGACGCATCATGGATTAGGTGGCATGTGTGTTTTGTAATGAAACGGCGCGGAATGGAATCGGTTTCTGCTCTCACGGATGTGGTGCGGCGGGTCATGTAAAGTGTTTCCCAAATTCTACCGGAGTGCTGCAATCCCTCGTGAGTCCGAATTGCAAGCAAAAACCTCCCTCTGGGTCGCAGTCAAATGTACTTCGTCGTATTGCTGATTTGACAAACATTGTTCTTTCTCAACAGCAAGAACTAACTACCGCTCGTGAGGACCCTCACCAGTGCCAACTAAATCGGCCTGTGATGAAATCAAACAATTGAAGTCAAACGCCGTAAGGCCGAAGGACCGGCTTTTCGAATTTCGTGGGTCCTCTAGTGTAACACAGCAAGGATCCTGTTCGCAAACAGATGTGCAGTCGATTCCCTCCGTCTCCGCTACTGTCCCTCTACGTCCTGTCTCCAACAGTGGCACGTCCGCAAACGTGCAGGGGAGAGAGAGATCTCGTTGATATCGAGCCGGCGGGGAAAGATATCGGCGATCAAATAATTGTCTCTACATGAATTGTAGGTCTGCCGCCAAACCAGGTGCCATTGATGCAAACAACAAAAGAGAGAAATACTTACACTCCCGCCCTTTAACCGCGATTTAATACGCGCGGACCCGAACGGGAGTGCCCACCAGCCCGAATTGACAGGCCGGCAGATCCCGCACCCTCCCCCCTATCGAGGTTCGGAATGGGGGTACCACACTACTCCACCGTACCGATTAGACGCGTTTACCTCGCGATTCCGCGTTACACCCCAGAATATACATTCCTCCCGAAGGACGTCTGACCACTCCAGAGCAGGGGTTCCCCGTAAAATACAGGGCCAGAAGGTCCTCTCGACCGGTGGTCTGCGTTCGTGTGGCCACTTCTCACTCATTTTGCCTATTAAGCCAAGGCAGCAAGCGTCCCGGACGGTACCACCGAGTGTCACTCGGGGCATTAACCGTCCAGCCCGGGGTTCTTCGATGCAGCAGAAGCCCCCCGTATTGGCAGTAGCCAAACCGCCAAACCAGGTGCCATTGATGCACTAAGAAGCTATTGTTTGCTATATGACGTTGACGTTGTTCTAATATGTGAGACATGGTTTAACGAAAGCAGAGGTGATGCTGAAATCAGCTTGAGAAACAGATACAGAGTGTTTTGTAAAGACAGAGATTCGCGTGAAGGTGGCATCTGTGTACTCGTCAAAAACTCGATAGGTGTTATAAAAGCTGATTTCAGCTTACCAGGTGAATATGTTTCTCTTGACGTAGTCTCCAAACAAGACAACTTTCGTCTTTTCTGCTGCTATGCATCTACCTCGGAGGACAGTCTTCAGAGGGGAAAACGCATAGATGATATATGTACCATTATAAACACCTGTTGTCAAACAGACTATACTGCCATATTGATAGGTGACTTCAACCTTCCGAAAATTGATTGGCAATCTCATATTACTCTCAATGACCCTATGGAATCGAAATTTAGAGCCTGCTGTTTGGCAAATGGACTATCCCAGCTAATTCACTCACCGACTCATGTGTCTGGATCCATACTTGACCTTCTTCTTACCACTGACTTAGATACAATTGATAATGTTGCCATTATCCCTTCTCCCATAAAATCTGATCGTCGCGCCATACGTGTTAATATTGTACTTGCTGTCAGTGACATATTGCCGTCGAATGGTCGGCTCGATTACAAACGAATGGATGCCGCTATTATTGCGAATCATCTTGACGTTGTAAACTGGGCAAATTTTTTCATGGGTTGTCCAGATGTAAATGTAATGTACACCAAATTTGTTGACTATTGCTCTTATTTAATTAACTCGTTTACTCCGCTGGTTTACTAGTGTGATTCCATCAAGGATATGGAGACTTACAAAAATCGTCTTGCTCATAAACTAAAGTCTTGTAGTACCGCATCTCAGTCTCTTGAACGCAAGCTTATGAAAGTGACTAAAAGACTTCGTATTTTACATGAGTCTAGAATGAACATTAGGGATACTCGCTCACTTTTTCGGTATGCCAATGAACGAATTAAAGGAACTGAATCTTTTCCCCCCATCATTCTAGGCCCTACGGTGGCTTATACTGATTCACATAGAGCTGAGATTATCGCTGAACATTTTTCTACCCTGTTCTGTGCATCCGGTCCAGGTTTTTCAACGGAAAACAACCCACGCAACATTTCTCATCGCGATTTTTTGCTTACCTTCTCTGAGTTTGCAATCTATTCACTTCTCTCTGGGCTTAAATTGAAGACTAGCCTTACACCTGAAAACATTCCTCCATTTTTTACAAACAATTTGCGTTGTTTTTGGCGGAACCGCTTAAACTCATATTTGAAAGATCTTATAGTGACGGCGCTGTGCCCGACCTTTTTAGACTCAGTCTTGTCACCCCTATCCACAAAAAAAGGCTCGAAAATGAATGCTGAACACTACCGACCAGTTTCGCAATGCTCAATACCATGCTGCATTTATGAGAAAATTTTAGTTAACCACTTAAATCAGTGTTTAATCTTAAACCGCTTACTTGACCCTGCCCAACATGGTTTTACTACCCACCGTTATACATGTACACAGCTTTTAGAAATAACCCCGGACTGGGCTATGTTTATAGATGATCGAAAACCGTTTCACTGTGTTTATTTTGACCAAAAGAGCGCATTTGACAGAGTAGATCACTCTCTTCTGCTTCGCAAATTGGAACATCTAGGTATCCATGCATGTACAGTGCAATGGGTGAAGGCATTTTTAGGCGACCGTCATTTTCGAGTTAAGGTTGGTGACAAACTTAGTCGACCATATCCTGCAGTATCTGGTGTGCCTCAAGGGGGATGTTTATCCCCCCTTCTATACACAATTTTTGTATTGAACATAAATAAGTACCTGCCACCGGCGGTCAAATATCTTGAATATGCTGATGACTTAAAACTTTATTATCCTATTTGCTCTAGTGACTTCCACGCTGTTCTGCAGACTGCTGTCGACGGTATTGCACGATGGTGTTCTGAAAACAATATGATTCTCTCACTCTCTAAATGCATTGTAAACTGAAAAATGGTGCACTTGACTTTGACTACAAAGTTGACAACTGCATTTTACCGACCCTCTCTTATACACGGGACTTAGGCATATATATTACGCCTGATCTTAATTTTAGCCTTCACATTGCCAAGGTTGTGGAGACATCTCTGCGCACAATAAATACTATCCTCCGCTGTTTTATTTTAACGACTCCACATGTGTACATTCGCCTTTACAAATCTCTTGTTCTTCCTAAACTCACATATTGCTCCCCTGTCTGGGAGCCTTATCTGTCCAAATATAGAAAGTTGGTGGATGGCGTCCAAAACATGTTTCTAAGACGCCTGCGAGTCAGGTGCCTCCACAGCGTGTTAGATGACGTTATTCCAAGTATTGACTCACTTTTCATGCAGTGCAACTTATCTGTTCTACATCAATTACGAAAATGTGACTTGTTAGGACACTTTTTTGATGTACGTTCCAATAACCTAAAGAGTCAACGATCAATCACCTCAAAAGCCGTGGCCCGCGGTGAATTCGTGAACGGACTGTTTGCTTGGCGTATGGCTAAAAGGGCCCATGATAATCCAAATAGCGCTCGCCTATTTGGTGATTAGTCACGATTGTCTTACAGATGTATGTATATTGATACCAACCCTTTTATGTGAAATAAAAGTGATGTTATGTTAAATAATGACATGACATAGACAACAATTTTATGTAGAAATAAAATTGTCTTTATGCTTTAGTTTTTTGCATTCGTTCATATTATACAATAAAACTGTAATTAAGATATTTAAGATTTAAGACAAACGTATTCACCGGAATACTAAACACAACTATCCCACTGTTTTATGTGCGAAAGGATTCTCTGTTCCTCAAATTCCTGCGGCTGTGATAAGGGTCGGCCCTCCACTGTATCTTTCAATATGCCATCTGTCTTGGTTTTTACGATTTAGATGTTTCATACCTTTTAATATATATATATATATATATATATATATATATATATATATATATATATATATAACTTGATATGTACTACCTTATAGATAGCGCCGCATCGCTGGCGGAAAAATGCAACTTGCTTTGCTTATTTATTTACAGTAAGTGCGCAAAGGATCTTTTTCAGCTACAAAGATGTTGTAATAACATATATATATATATATATATATATATATATAACTTGCTATGTACTACGTTATAGAGAGCGCCGCATCGCCGGGGTGAAAATGCAACTTTCATTACAAGAAGGTTCTAGTATTCTAGGTGCGTGCATGTCCCTCCCAATTTTAGATTTCTAGTTGCAGTGCAAAATGTTTTGTTGGCCACTCAATTCTATTCGTTGAGCCAGACCACTTTAGTTTGACCAAAAATTGAGTCTGTTGTCAGCAGCAAGGATGGCAACTGTTGTGCAAAGTAGTTTTTCTAGCAGCGTTCGTCGTGTTTGGCTCGTGTCAGCAGGCAGCGTTGTTTGCTGCTACAATTTGGTGCACTGAACTGTGGGGTTGATATGGCGCTTAAAGGCTTTCCATCTTATGTGACGGATCGCTTTTCAACGACTTTCTCTCGCACTCGAGCGCTATCCCCTTCTCTCTCTCTCTCTCTCTCCTCCTCTCTGCTTTCTTTACGTATTTTCTTTTTCTCGTTTCGACTTTGCCTTTCGGCTTATTTCATCGAACATCGTCTGTAGCTTCTCACATAATGGGTGAACTAGCAAGCAGCTTGTGCTGGAAGTTGCGTTGCCGAATTATGCTAGTCGGTTTTAATCTAAGTCGTCGAGCTAATCGCCGAGACAACGAGCAACTTTCGTCATTGAAGCCGCCGGCGAAAAGGCAGACTGAGAGACTGTTGTGGCGGCAATAGCGCCCGGAGGATGGTTGAGCTTGACGTGTCCGTGCGTGCATATATAATATAACCGAATCCATGACTAGGCACTATGACTCTATGTCCCTTAGAGGCGATACCGATATCGTTTGGTTCATTTACTCAAACGTATTGAGGCGGCGTATTGATAATGCTATGCACTGCAGTGAATGAAGTTTGACGACGACGGTGCAGTGATTATACATTTTAATTTAAATTCACTTAGAAAGTTTAATTTAACTTCACATATGCATTTTAATTTCACTTTATTTGTACTTTTTCATTTAATTGCACTTATCAATTTCAACTTAACACGCTCAGACAACCGCTGTCTAGGCAATAACACTTCTACTGATAGCACTGACACGTGTCATGGTCTTGGCGACTCGAGTCGAAGAGTCGGGCTACTGTCCTGACAAATCTGCCAAATGGGGCTGGAAAGGTAGGCTCGCGATTCCCTGGTCTTGCTCAGCCTTAGAAACACGCTGAACATATCAGAACTCGGCTGTAGTTGGCCTCCTTTGCACCGTCGTCTCCGTTGATGCCACGGTTCTCTGGTGCTGTTCGAATGCCTTAGCGTGTCAAAACACAACTTGGATAGACCCGTACACCTAGAAAGTCAACAGACATATTTTTTGGTCGATTTTTTCCTATTTTAGGTTACGCCATGTAATGTACAATAGTAGTCAAATACATATATGTAGCGAGTGGGGATTTTTGGGCAGCAGTTAACAACAAGGTAGCAGCCTGTATATTTCTGTAAAAGAGCCCTCATTTAACTGGGCTAAAGATCTAGGCAGAAAAACATTTTAAGTTCTAAGACCTCAGGGAAAGACCACTCAGTAACATATGTTTAGAGGCAACTTTGAGTTCATTAAGTCCTGTCTTGCCAAAATCAACACAGAGTTGGCCTCAAGGCATTACCTTACAGTAGGTACCCTTGTGGCAGACTCAGTGGCTTCGCCATCGAGCAGGTGCAGAGGCGGGTATCGGTGCCTGAGATCCACATGGTAGAACAGTCGCGAAGCCAAGTCGTAAACTATCTTCAGTTATGACGTCTTCTAATGACTTCAGTCCCTTCAGAGAAGGCATTTTTGAAATTCAGCTTGGTAACCACCGTAGATGACGCACAACGTTAGATGAACGAGTGGTGTGGTATCGCATAGCGCCGAGACAAGGAGGTCGCGAACGTGACGAGGCCTGATGAAATCTAGTCCATCAGCAAATTTGACGCAAAAATTGAGCTGTGATATCTTTTTTAGATGCGTGCGAATCTTTCTCGAAAATGTTTTGCAATGTCGGGGCCTATACCAAATGAGTCACGCGATCACAATCATCTGACAGTTCCCAAAATATCCCCCTCATTGAGTTTGACAGAAATTTTACGTGTCATGTTCTCCTCGGTTTGTATATCATTAAAAGTTGAAAGTATCTCAGCCGTTGGCAATGGACGTAGTTGTTCAGAATGTCTGAAAGCTCTGTGCCCAGAAAGGCCTCTGAGAGTAAACCATTCCTGTTCATGTCGAGCATGAAATCCTGGAAAGTGGGTCGGTCTCTACATAAACCGAAGGGTGGAGAAGAAACAGGTTTCGTTAATAAGTTGCGGCGCCAGCAAAGGCTGAAATATCCCCAAATATTATAGTCACGGCTACTTCTAATCAAGCTACGCAACCCCGCCAGAGATGACAAACGGAGTTTCCTCTATCCACACATATTTGCACATCTTGACGCCCTCACAAGGCAAATTGGATAACTCACTCTCAGGCTAAAACAAAGTAAGTTTTATTTCAGCGACACAGGGGCCAAGTTTTCACTCGTGGCTAAAGATAGTCGACTGTAGTCTGACACTATTGCTTGAGATGTATTGGTGATAGTTGCTTAGTTTCTTGGTTGTACGTTCTCTGTGCGGCCACTTATTGGTTTGTAATTACTGGGGTGACCTAACCGTGATTAAGAATGGAAAATTGTTTTTCACTCGTCGGTATGCAACCCGCGGAAATGTGTTCAACCAGCTCCTCTGCTTGCGTGTGTTTGCCACAACAATAACGCATGCTCATATGTCCGTTGTATAGCGGCTTCATTATTACTATTCATTTTGTTGTTTTGACGGTGCTTTCAGCTTTCCTGTTTGCCTGGTGTTGATGAGTCAAAGTAGTCACGTGTTTTGTTTGCAATTCTAAACAAAATGTTTGGAATTCTCAAACCATCGATCGAGAGTCAGCGTCGGTCTGAGAGCACCTCGCACGGTCGTTCGTAGCGACTTAAGCGTTCACTTGTTTTTCTGATGATCTAAACGGTAGTGTTGTCGTTGTTAGGCTAGTCCATCTCGAAGTTATCACTGTAGCTATCTACTAATGCTGCTACCAAACAAATATGTTCTGGTGTATCACCTGCCATTGAGTTCTTCTGGTCAAATATCTAGTTCCAATCCAAGCCAACCAGATATTTGGATTTATTTTCTGTCTTCAAAAAAATTACACGCTAAGTTGGGCGAGGTTAGTTTTTTTTGCTCCTTGTTGCAAAATCTAGTACCTTCTGAATATCACAAGCTGCTGTTACAGGGTTATCAACTAACACGGCATCATCCAAGTACCGTACATTAAGCGGACACTGGAGAAAGTCTACTAACTCCTTCATGGCAAGACAACGCAATGGGCGACTTAACGGGTCGCTCTGCTGCAGGCCTGACTCTGAAAGTGAAATGCGGTCTATCAACAGCAGTTGGATTGGAAATCTGTATGCCCGCTTAATGCAATGGTATAGGTCAGGCACATGCAATACAACAGCCCTTTAGAAGTTGTCACATCGAACGCTGTTAAAGGCATTGTAAAAGTCTAGTTTGACCATGTTCGCGCAGTATGGATCGTCACTGTGCCACTATAGCAGCAAATCTGGATTAATTCTCCTATTACTTATTATTATTGACGTATTTCTCCGCCAGGCAAGTTGAGTCATCCTCCATTGTCAAAGCAAAAATACTTTGCTCTAAAAAAAAATAATTGAAAAAAGATCCGTTAGCCGTACGGGGGACCGTAACAAAATTATTATCAACTAAAAAGCTTAGTGACTTGACAACTACGTAACGCAGCACCATCACCTTGATACGAAAATGATGGGCATTAAATTTGCTATTGCGTGAGAGTGGTCTTTCGGACGTACATTTTTGGTCGCAATGGAAAAATTTTACGATTTTTCATGAAGAGGCGTTAACGTAAAATGTCAACTTTTCATAACTTTCCTTAATCTGGGTATTAGCTTTTTGCTACGCAAGCTAGTAAAGTGTCTTGTTGTGCAGAATTTTCCTCCGAACACGCCGGTGTAATCGGTTCCTTCATGCGTTGACTGGTTCTCCCGCAAACAGATTTCGCACAACTATGTAGGAAAAAAAGGCAGAAAAACTACTTTTATAAACTTCACTCTCTCTCCTAAACAAGACGTTTCCACGTCTTCCCTCCATAGAGAAAACTTATTTTCTTGCCGAGTTCTATCAAACCTCGAAATGCGTGCACAACAATATGAATAACCTTGTATATACAGTCCCCGAAAAAATATAGGGCCACCCATTTTTGTTACATTTCACGCATTTATTATAACCAATCGTGTAAAGATCACAGTGATACATGCTTACAGAGTAACAGCGGAAACTTCTATCGACATTTGGAGTCTCGGATTACTTTGAACCACGTGATTTTCACATATGGCACAGCTACACTGCGAATAAATTATAAGGCCACTAGCAAGATACCTGTTTTAACGAATTAATTAAGCGGATTAACGGCATTTGGGCTAATTTCACGGCATTTAGCAACTATACTTAAAACTAAGTGAACTTTCTATTAAGTCTGATAACCTCAAAAGTGCGGTTTGGTATAGTGTTAAACAAAATTTGGATGACTTTTGCAAGAGTTCGTCCCAAGCCTCGAAAATTGTTTTTATCGGTGTTAACTTATTGTTCGAGCTAGCTCCACACATTCTGAATCATATTAAGATCAGGTGAGAGTGCAGGCCAGCGAAGGACTTCAATGTGACGTTGGTCGAACCAGCTTGCAATCCGCCTGTCGGTGTGAGTCGGGGCGTTATCGTGCGTAAAAACGAAGTCTGGCCCTCCCATCAGCTTAAAATGCGCCGATTGCTCTGTTAGTAAATCCCCGTAGCGCGTCGAATAAACACGAGCGTCTAAAAAAACAATCGGCGACTTTGTATAATACCCGACAGCAGCCCAGATCACCACTGAACCGCCACCTGAGTGACGTTTTGACAAAATTCGTTTTTCTTGCGGACTTTATGCAAATAATAGTTACATCGATCCGGTTCATCAAAATTAAACTTTTTTCATCCGAAAAAAGCACTCTGTGTCACTCAGTGGTCCATGACATCGTATCGTGGGCACTCAGTTGTCCATGACATTTTATCGTGGGTGAAGTCAAGACGAGCTTTCATCGGTCAGCGGTCAATCGTTGTTTTTCTTGTGTATTTTGCCAATGTGTCTTCCTGAGGAAGCTTTGCACATTTCGCATGTTCGTTTGCACGTCGGCCGCCGCCGCAATCGCCCTCGCCGAGGGCGCAGAGTTCGACGCTTTCTTCAGAATTGCAGGTTGTTTTGTTCCAAAATAGAATTTGGACGCCCGAATTCTTTTTTTACGGCGTATTTTGTACCTAAATTAACAAAGTTATTTACTTCTTAGACACAACGCCTTAATTGACGGGACATTTTGCGATTAGAGAGGCCGATGTTCTTATAAGCCTTGATATGGGCCTTTTCTTTACCCATGAGGCGCCAGCCTAAGCCTATCGTTTCAACAAAGAAAAAACTTCTGGTAGGAGGTCTGTCTTTGTTTCTGTCAAGCCGTTAAATGAGCCCAAACGTTGTTATTCCACTCAATTCACTCGCTAAGACATGCATCTTGGTGGTGACTTTATAAGTTTTTCGCAGCGTAGCTGTGCCAAATGTCGAAATCTTGTGTTTTAAGGTAACCCGATACCCCAAATGTCGATAAAAGTATACGCTGTTACTCTGTGAGCATGTATCATTATGATCTTTACACAATCGGTTATAATAAATGCGTGAAATGTGGCAAACATGGGTGGTCCTATATTTTTTTCAGGGACTGTATATGTAGCACGACACGTGGTCCGTTCGGTTTGTTTTATGCAACATACGTTTGCAAAGTAAATGGTGAAAATTATGAGTTATACAGTATGCGACAACCTGGCGGTAACCCAATGGCGTCTCTGCCAAACTTCACTCACGGCGCGTGTGGTGACAAAACGCCTAAATTCACCTCAGTCCTATGTAGCTGAAATGAATCTTGCTCCTAGTCCCGTTCGCTCTTTGACTGACGTAGAGTCTTAGGCTGTCACGAAGTAACGCCACGTGTCTAAACAGTAGGGCGGTGGCCATGGTTAGCAAGACAATCGCAAGTTCGAGCGCCGGCCTTGCTGGTTGTATTTGTTGGACGTAGTTGTCATTGCCCTGCTGCTACATACCTCTGCTGGAGAAAGCCTGGTATAAATCCAGTACGAGAACGCAATGACGATAGATGTAATTAGACGATATCGTGCCACGGGCAACTTAGCCCATTACGAGCGTCTAAAATGTGGTTGTCAGAACGTTAACAAAAAAGTTTAGTAACTAACACAATGTTGCCTCTGCCTGTATGTGGGCGTGGCGATCGAAAAAATCGCTACCATAAACGTCTTAAAAGAGTTGATAAAAACCCCAATTACCCAGTTTACCGGACCGGCCATACAACAACAACAACAACTTCTCCCCGATTAACGCCCACTCGATGGCCTATCAGGCCAATTTAGGATAATGTGCCGCAGTACGCATTATTAACGCTTTGAGCCTACGAAGTTTTGCTACAGTTTGTTTGACAACTGCCAATACGTTTGGCCTTCACGGTCTCACACTTGTCTAAGAAAGGAAACTGAAAGAGAAACGTAGCGGGTTAGCAGATGTAGCTCTAGTGGTAGTGGTGTAGCAGTAGTAATAATAGTAATCGTAAAAGTACCAATAGACAACGCATGTATGAAAGAACGACGATGTATGTGGTGGTCCGTCTCTTCTTTAAGGAGGTGAGATTCCTGCCTGCCCCTAGCACTGTCCCCATCTTGCGCTGTCGAGGGTGTCGAACTAGTGGGGTGCCGTAGAAGGTGTAGCCACCACAGGGGTATGATGATGATGATGATCGTGACTATAGGAGAGAAGCAGGGAAGGCCGAGCCAGTCGTCGCGAATGTTTTCGTGGTGACAATGGTGGGCTGCCGCGCCCCTGGTGAAGCCACCTACCCCAGATCCTTAGACACTTGTCTAACAGCTCGTCGGATGGACCAACACAATAGCTGCAGCGTACGCTGTACTCGCTAAGTAAGTGAACAAACACCACGGTCGAGTTTGCGGGGGCTGCGAGGGCCGCTGCTGCTGCCTCTCTTCCTCTCGCCTGCTGTTTTCGTCGTCTTCTACCGCCTGCTTCACACACCGTCCATTATTGTTACGCCTTTCATCAATGTTCGCCGGCTGCAGCCTTTGTTATCTGTGAATGCAACACAGTTGCCGACATGACTGTAGTAGAAGTAGTTGTACTAATAGCGGTATTAGAAGTAGAAGTAGTAGTAGTAGTAGTAGTTGTTGTTGTTGTTGTAGTTGTTGTTGTTGTTGTTGTTGTTGTTGATGTAGTTGTAGCTGCTGCTTCTGTTGCTCCCTTGTGGTAAACACAGCAAAGTACGATGCCGATTCATCAGCCTAGGTAGGTAGGTTGGTAGAGGCTAGAGCACAACCGACGATAGCAATGCGATAGATAGATGATACCTTTATTTGTTGAGTTTTGCGGCAATGCTTCTTTCGAGTGCCGTGCAGCTGTGGAAGTTGGCGCGGACAAACTTTTCTAAGAAGCGACAAATGTATTCTTTTGGTTTTTGGTGGGATACGGTCCGCATCGGCGTCGTGTTACTCCGCCGACGCTCTGGACAGTTATGAAAACAATGACAATAACAACAGACACAACAACAAGGATGGCGATAGCAACAACTACAACAACAACATACACAACAATAACAGTAACAGGTAACAACGGCAACTACAACAAAGAACACTTAGAAGACCACCATTAGTAGCAACCATTGTATCAAAAACAACTAAGCGAAAAGTAGAATACACCATCTAAAATTCGTCTCATAGGCGACTTATACGGCAGCCGCTGTTGCATAAAAGAATGCAATTGATCGGCAGGATCTATATGATTAATTTCGTCGTTTTGTCGCTGAAAGTTTTAGGATAACATGACGCACGTGCGTCTCCCGCAGCAAACGGTGACTAGTGTAAGATTTACAGCATCACTAGTAACCTCCCTAAGGCTTCGAATTGTATGATATTGCTTTGAAAGGGATTTACTACCATACACTTTAAACTGGCCGCTTGGCTTCTGTCGCTGTTTGGGTCAGAAGCCACGTTTCGTTTCGTCGCACTGTCGTCGCTCGTTCTACTATCAACCTATCAAACCTGTTAAATGATAGGTATATGTAGGCATATGCGAATAATCAGCTGGCAACTTTCAAAAGTTTCCGCGCTCAGCTCTGCTTTCCTTGTGAAATGGCCTGCCAAAGTATCATCGGGTCGTGGCTCAAACGGAATTTTTACCGAACCTCAGCCTGATGTATTTTGTGTTTAGATCTAGCAATGTATCTGTATAAGATTTAGATGACGCACGAGCTACGAACGAAAATTACAAACCATCATGAAACGGCTAAACGTCGCCAATTGGGCTTCCGGGGTGATGCTGCGTACTTCCGATTTTATAAAGAAAATTATTCTTCCGACGAAGCCCGGCTGTATCTGGATGGAAGTATGGATGAACAAGACCGTCGCATGTAAGCAACCGAAAACTCTTACGTGAATCACTGAGGACCCCTACATGTGCTATACGTGGTCTGGTCACGGTTTGTCTGACCAGCTCAAAGGAATCAACAGACTCTCTTTTAACTTCACAGTGTATGATAATGTGCGATATTGAAGCATGTTCTTTAATCGTCTTTGGTCGAATTTTGACGGCGAGTGAACTCTGGTTCTAATAATGTTGCGCCAAAAGCCACACAGCCGGCAAGACAATTAAGCTTTTAAGGTTGAAGTGACCCCGATGACTAGTAATCTCGCGAAACGGGATACCCAATGGCCTTGAGGAGCTTGCAATCTAACGCCATTAGACCCTTCCCTGTGTCTCACTTGTGTTTTTATGTTACTTCAAATATTTGAGACTATTTTGTAAACACCATATATATATATATATATATATATAAATATATATATTTTTTTATTATATATTTTATTTTGCCTTCGAGACCCTTGGCGGGCCCGGTCCATCCACTCGAAGTTTGCTACAAAAGGTCGGGAAACGCCTGATTCTAGCCAGCGGAGACAAACGAGCGGGTGATTTTCTTAGACAGCGCCTGTCGCTGGATGTGCAACGGGGCAATGCGGCCTCGGTTCGGGGCACTCTCCAGAAATGGCTGGTCCCTACACTGGACCCCCCGTAACGGTGCACACGTTTGCAGGGACTCAAATGTCATGTTCCCACCCTGAATGATTGATTACATTGAATAAATATACTTATATATATATATATATATATATATATATATATATATATATATATATATATATATATATATATATATAAATCTCACAGCTAGATGAAGCACCGGTTAGAAAGATCGACGCTTTAACTGGAAATAGGCTTTGTACCACCTAAACTAAATCCATATTAAGCTTTTATCCCGTGAAAGTCCGTTATTTATAGGATAGTATTTAATTCAAATAATATAGGCTTAGGATAGGTTTTAGGTGAAGTATTAGTTTGCGAGACAGAAGCTCCAACAGGTCGCAAAGGAACATAGGATTTGGTTTGTTACTACAAAACCGTGTGTCCCAATTAGCAGCGCAACATTTATTGTTCTCCATTCACGACATTCTAGAAGCGATTTTCATTTACACAGTTACACCGTTAGCGCCACTTGAAATACGTTTAGTCTGCACTAATACTTGAGTATAGAGCATAGAGCAAGCTATACTTCGTGGTCCAATATATATATATAATGCGTTGCAAAAATAAGCAACTTAAGTTTGTTGGTGATAATTTCAGCTTAATTTATTTGCATGGCTTTAAGGGAATGCACATGACGAACCACGAGTATGGTGTTAATTTAGTTGCAATCTCTTAATCGGTTCATACAAAAATAAAGAAGTGAAAAATAAACAGTGTTGCAAAATATTAGCAACAATAACGCCTTACGGAGTATTCGATTCTTAGCAGGGCTGTATGACTTATTTGATACTACACATTCTATTCTAGACGCAAGTTTTTCATCCCTTCTTCTGAATTAAATCGTAAACTCGGTCTTTCATAGGGTTAATGAGCTGTTGTAAGCACGAAAGTGGAGTATCAGTCCATGCTTGCTGGACAGCTTCTTTGAGGCCCGACAATTTATCATATTGTCGACCACTTGCGTAAATCTGCTTCACCAAATGTTCCCAAAGATTTTCGATGGAGTTCAGGTCTAGACTCAATGCCGGCCAGTCAAAAAGTGGCACTCCTTGTTCTTAAAAAAAGGCTATAATGCTAGCCGAGATAAGAAACGTGGCGTTGTTCTGTTGAAAAACTGCGTCAGGATTCCAATTCTTCTGAAATGGGCTTCTAATTGGAAACCGACGATACGCAGGTACTTGTCAGAATCGCTTCAGCCCACAATCGCGACTAGATCACACTTCCCATTATATCCAAACGCGTCCCAATATTTCACAGAACCACTACCGGCCACACGTTTCGAGAACCATTAAGGTTCCTTCCAAAATGCATGCCAATAGTATTGAAAGCCGTTAAGGCCATCGAGATTAAATTTCTTTTTATCTGAGAAGACGATGCTTGTCCACTCGTTATCCCATGTTTGGTATCTATGCGAAAATTCACGCCATGCGACTATGTGCTTCGGTTGCAGTCGCGGCATAAGCTTCCATTTCGCGTATCGCACGTTTTTCTCAGAACTTAACACTCGGTGTACTGTGGATCGGTGCACTGGCACTCCCAAAGTGGTCGTGATCCTGGAGGAAGACATTTGGTCATGAGTAGCCAACTGTATGATCCTACGGCGATCTCGAATAGTCAAAACTGGCTTACGCCCACTGTTAGATCTGCACCTTTGGTTCACTCCAGGGTGTAAGGACCTGCTGATGGTGCTCTTATGCCGTCCTAATCTGTTTGCTATAACAGTAACTGTATGACCGAGCTCAGTATATGCCTCATTTCGTGTCTTTTCGTTATCCGAGGGATCCTTTGTACGACACATGGTTTAAACATAAGCTTCGTCGTTAGTTGGGAACAACGACTGAGCTGTAGAATATTTTGCAGCTATAGAACGATTGATTTAGCTAGACAATATTCCTGACATTTGATCCTCGGGATCGTGTATCAGCTGTAGTATCGACTATCTTTTACGAACAAGAGCTGCGTTGTTAGCATGTTACTGTTGCTAATATTTTGGAACACTGTTATTTTCACACTTTTTTATTTTTTGTATAAACCGATTGTAAGATTGTAACGAAATTCACACCCAACGTCGTGGTTCGTCATGTACGTCATGCCCTTAAAATTTCAAGCTATTCAAATAAATCAAGCCGAAACTATCACCAAAAAACATAGGTTGCTAATTTTTCTCAACGCACTTATATATATATATATATATATATATAAATATAGTTATATTTAAATATATATATATATATATATATATATATATATATATATATATATATATATATATTTATTTATATATGCCCGGATCGGGACCCTGTTAGATGATGAGTCGGTAAGGATTGCCGTCGGACTTCGTTTGGGAACAGACATTGTATACACTCATACCTGCGTCTGCGGAGACGTCGTTGGGCCAGACGGACGCCACGGGCTGTCCTGTATCGTCAGCGCAGGTAGGCGAGCAAGACACCAAGCCCTGAATGAAACCTTCAGTCGAGCTTTACGATCCAGTGGTCTGCCGTGCGTCCTTGAACCCGTCGGGCTAGACAGGGAGGGCGGCAAGAGACCTGACGGGCTGACCTTAACTCCGTTCGAGAGCGGATGCATGCTGGTTTGGGACGCGACAGTTACTGACTCATTAGCCCCTTCAATGGTCAGTGCTGGCGCGGCCCGGGCTAGTCATGCTTCGGCTCTCGCCGAGGCAAACAAGGTTAGAAAGTACCAGAACATCGGGTACCCGTACAAGTTTTATCCCTTTGCCTTCGAGACCCTTGGCGGGCCCGGTCCATCCACTCGAAGTTTGCTACAAAAGGTCGGGAAACGCCTGATTCTAGCCAGCGGAGACAAACGAGCGGGTGATTTTCTCAGACAGCGCCTGTCGCTGGATGTGCAACGGGGCAATGCGGCCTCGGTTCGGGGCACTCTCCAGAAATGGCTGGTCCCTACACTGGACCCCCCGTAACGGTGCACACGTTCGCAGGGACTCAAATGTCATGTTCCCACCTTGAATAATTGATTACATTGAATAAATACATTTGTTTATATATCTATATATATATATTTATTTATATATAAATATATATGGATTTCTGTTAATCTCCCTCATGCGGCAAAAAACTTAACTGGCACCTGTGTTTAGCAACGGTAAAGAATGTAAACGCATATGAATTATTTCTGTGCTGTTCCCTGCTAAAGCAATAATAGTGCAAGCATGCCATTTAATCACTGCTCGTCAGCGGATTCACTCAATTAGGGCCACTTGTGTCTAACGAGCCTGCACACAGCCTTGAGCAGTGCACAGTTTGTGGAGCAGGCCCGTTGTGTCTTGTAGGCCGTGCAAGGCCACTTCGTAAGCCGGACGCAGAACGATTGACAGCCAGCTATGGGTACAGGACACTCACTGACGGCTGTTAGTAGTACGTTTGGCCACCGTGGCGCTGCCATTACTAATGGGTTGAGTGACGCTGGTCGACATCGGTCGACGCGAGACTAGAGGGTATCATCGTACCCAAAAGCAGTGTCTACCGTCTCATTGCGCTTGTGCAATGGCTTATTGCATGCAACGATAAGGCATAGAGGAGGACCATTGGCCCAATAGTGAATAAAACGAGTTACCCTTACGAGATTTTACCAGTGCCCCTTCCCCCCCCCCCCCGTCTAGTAAATGCTTCCGAGTCTGATCCCAATTATGAATACTCGTGAGGATCGCTTGTCAGTCATGGCATGGCGTAGGTTTACGCAGCCCCGCCCCACCCTCACCGTACTCACAGATAGACTGGCTTCTAGATGTCCACTGCACGATGACAAAACCACCGTCTCAGTTGGACATGTAAACAATGGCGCCAACGTACTAGTTAGCTGATAAATAACGTGCAGGTTCCTCCGTGCCACGAAACTCAATTCCCTTTCAATTGGTTTCTGAAGCTGTTTTTTTCTGCGCGTTGGCTGCTTTCGTGTTTTCGTATCGCAACGCAGTGAGGCACAATAATGAGCAATAGAGAGCTTTTATGGCTAGAAACGCTGTTTCTTCTGTGCACAGAATGAAACATCAGAATGAAAGCGCTTTTATATGACTAGGGCCGTGAGACGACGTCCAGTCTGCAATAGAGTATGTACAGAATTACACCGCCTAGTCACAAGCACACTCGGTCGTATTTCAGATGCTTTCCAGCTCTTAGCACATAGCGGTATAAACGTAAGTAACTATATTAGTGTCTTGGCTACCTAGTTCCCTCACGCCCGAAGGAGCCTGTGGACGTCTTGTCAAAGCCAGCTGAGAACCTAGAGCTAAGGAACGCCTCGGGCAACGCTGTTTCCAATGCGCATCCAAATACAGAACCCTACAGAAGTTAGAGTTATACCTTTATTATCACATAGGAGCATGTGTAAAAAGTAGAATAAAATATGACATATGTATCTCATAAACCCGCAAATTCAACAATTCATTTTGCTGTGGTGGGTTGCGCCTGCCCGCCCGCTAACAAGATGATATCTTGACGCACGACAATTTCAGGATCAATGAAATATTGAGATATCGGTCACTCGATTTGGCTTCAAAGAAGTGCTTCTGCAGGTACGTCGCGCATCTCGGTTGGCGTATAACAGTTTACACTCCTTGTTAAGGAACGAAGTGAATGGACTCTATATTTATATATATATATATATATATTCGTCGACCAGTCAAGAGAACGTCTCCCGAGCAACCGTTTTAAGTATCAAGCCAGTTTATTGTATTTCTGGATCGTCCGTACCGGGGAAAAATAGATACTAGGGTAATACACAGATCTACTTAGCCTTCAGGGTTATTCATAATAAAACAGCAAACATGTCGTTAACGAGCAGACATGGAGTTTTGACTAGCTGAAAAAATTATTATTAAAATCACAATTCTTAACCCATGTTATTTGTTCCTGAATTTCTAGCTTGAAGCAGCGGGAAACTTGACGCGGTCATCTAATCTAGAGTAAACCTCTCAGGCTAAATGCAAAAGAGATGCTTCATCTAGGTGCTACGTGCCTAATAAGACGTTTATATTGGTTTCTCTTCGCGTCCAGATAAGATATCGAATAGGAGGCGCATGTTCATCTAGGTTTAACCGCACTGAACAAAATGGCAAAAAAGGCACAATACGCAAAAAACTAATCTGTATAAGTAGAAGAATAGCCTCAATAAGTATTCCAGATGAGAGCTACAGCTATGAGAACGGCACCAAACGGCAGAGAGTTATTTATGAGTTAGTTACGAACAGGTAGAACAGGAGTAAGCGCCTCAACATCCATGACCAGCCTCAGCCATAAAATAAGCTTTTTAGCTTCACTTACATATGCAGGACGTAAAAGTAGTTTTCTTTTAACAAGTAGCAATGATAGACCCACTTTAGCTGTAGGTTGTATTTTCATATAAAAACAGACGCTTAGTGCATGTAATCTATGTGCAAAGGTATGTTGATTCATTTTATATCATTTAAGTCCCAAAATTAATTACTCGAATTGCGGCACTCAATTGTAGAGCACTCTACAATTGAGTGCCCGCAATTGTAAGCTGTAGGGTGTAGTCTCTGTACTTTGAAGGGCCAGAAACCAAACATGCCTGACCTGAAACCGACCTAACCGACAACAACCAAGTTTGATGCATGGTTAACTTGTTGTTCTATATATTGTTTATATATATAATATATTAACTTGTTGTTCTGTAACCGGTTTCTGTTTTTACAACTTCTACCTCAAACTTAGTAAACATCTTTGTGGCTGCTGTACGGGGTCAACTATTATAAAATTGAAGTCCTATGGTTGAGTATGATGTAATTTTGTTGTACGTGTTCATAGTCAAGTAGCTATCTTAGCCGAGGTCTGCATTTATATTGAATGAGGCCCAGGACTTTTAAAAAGTGTTTTTACACGTTCCGACTGTGATGGCTACAAACTTATTCCAGAGCAACAAGAGCTCTATGCGGAACGCCCACATGATGGAAGACGCGCAAGCTTAAAACAAAGCAACTCTTTACCCGGATTTTCTGATGTGCGAGGACACACGCCATGAAAACGCGCGTCTTGCAGGCAGACCATCGCTTGGCCTCGTCGAGGAGGTGCCCTGAGCTACCCTGCAAGGGGCCTTGGCAACCCTATCCTCCGATAGGTTTCGACGCATCTTCGCAGATTCCAGGACTCCAGAATGAGCCGGTAGAGCGTGTGGTTCTCCCCCCTCATGGCTTCGAAGTATTGCCACATGTAGAGCCTGAGCGGGGAGGGCGGGCTTGATTGAGGATCTTAATGGGCGAGAATCGTACACGAAGTGTTGTCGGCTGACAACGCCGATAGTGCAAGATCATTTTCCGAACCTCCCAAGCAAAAAAATAAAAAGTCAACAACAACAATAACAACTGTGATATAGACGTCAAAGCTACGGTGAGCACTGTACGCTCGAATACGTGTAGAACTGTGTAAACGATAAACTGTAGGCTTATTGCTTTATTTCTTAAATAGTTTGCAATTTTTTTGAGAAAAAACAAAAATGTTTTTTTAAATGGCCATGATTTAGGTTATAATGTTTGGCTCTTTACAGCTTTGCTAAATTAACTTTAGGGCTTAGGTTTTATCTCAACAACAGTAGTCAGATCTGAACTCATTGGTCGTGTGGAGAGCTGTTGGCGAAATTAGTTGCTACAGAAGTCAAATAAACGAATTGATTTGTCGTACTTGTCTAATCATTTTGTCCGCTATCTAACCGATGTACTTTGCTATCAATACATAGAATCTGTTTTGGCCGAGTGAAAAGAATCTTACTTTATATGTGGAACAAGAAAGCTAACGTTTCACTAGTCTACGGCTCGTTTGCCGGTTGCTTGGAAAGCGCCGGCTGCTTGGAAAGCGCTATTAAATAAGAGCAAAGGGGGTTTCTAGGCAACGTCTGCGCCCCGACCTTGTAGCTCCTCCACAAGCTCAAGCGGAATCAGTATATAAATCCTGTAGTTATCTAATTTAACGCGTGCTAGTTTTAATTTCTAAAACAGTCCTCTCTACCTAACTGTGCTAAAAACATCTGATTTTGTCTCTCACCGTCCTATTCTGCCATGGTAACTTGAGATTCTTTCTCGGCACAGTAAAACATATTACCAAGTTATTTTGGGCAAGGAATGTGTGCGAAGCCTGAACAGCGTCGTTTTAGTCAACAGTCTCAATAAGGCAGCCATGGCTACAAAAAAAACGTTGACTAATAATTATTTGTTCTTTTTTTCTTTGGTGTTCAATGAGACGGAGAGCGGACGTGTTTTACATCTGCTCCTGTTGATGTAATCCGTTTATCTAGTTAAAGTAAGGCATTGCACGGAAACTTGCTACAGTGCCAGTGCAACCTGAGAGACTTCGAGTGAAGTGCAAAACACACTTAAAAGTGCACCAGTTAGTGCTGTCGGGGTTTCTACTCCGTTTGACCTGACAGGCGGTAGTGTTCGATCTACAACGTCATCGTAAAAGGTGTGTGTTTATGTTTTGCGCTGCTCCGCTACCTTAGCGTGAAGCAACGATGCAACGCCAGCTGACTGCGTGGACGAAGCGGGAAGACGCCGACTCTCAGCTAGAAGTCCCGGGTTCAACGCAAGATTGTGTCGAACATTTTTTAATAGTTTTAATCTTTATTGTAATTGTGAAATTCTAACAGTGCGTTGTTTCATACGACAACATGCCAGCGGACACTGAAGAGCAACCTCCCCCCCTTTGTCTAGATACAAGTAGACTTCGAAGGGCTATTAACACCGACGACAACCGAGGTGCTAATGATATTGAGGAGACCTTAACAATGGATTTGGCTTCCACTGCAAAGAATGACTAATTTCGGGTGCACAGCGGAGGAAAAACTCGAGTCACGGTGATAGTGAGGATGACCAGGGACTCGTGACGGTCCAGAAGAAATCAACTCGTCGGATTAGTTCGCGCGAATAGAAGCAGCTGGAGAACCTCAAAGAGCGCATTCAAGCTGGCTCAACGAGCATATTCAAAGTGATTTTACGGATGAAACAAACAAATGTACAGGATAAGGTCTAATCTGCAAAGGTGTGCATATAGGTGTGTACTTTCTTGAAAAAATAATTCGAAGGTATAGGGCTTAGGGAATTTGTCTATATGGGGAATGGAAGCTCGTAAAAGCAGATCTTGTCTGCCATAGAAACATGGTCTCGGAAAAGTCGTGCTTGGGAGTAAGAGTTACTTAGAGATATTACTAACATTTGAGTTGGCCTTGTTGTTTGATATAGGAACACAATATATGCGATTGCGAACAAACCAGTCCACATATACAGAAGCTAAGCACGCCGTCGTGTTGGTAAATTAAATTAAATTTAAATTTTATTTTTTTAGCAATACAACAACTGGGCGTTTGAGTGAGAACTTGACTCAATTTCTCTGTTTTACAAAAGAAGCATACCTTTGGCGCTAGCTTTCTAAAGCAACCGCTACACAGAGTGTAGGGCAATCATCTTTATTGATATATTTTTAGTTTTTTTTTCTTCCGTAAGGCGAATGCCCGTGTACGGCTTTTTATGTCATGGCTGATTTTTAATCCACTCCGACATTTACCTTGTTAACATTGGAAATCATGCAGACCAATTTTAGAGTGGCCGGTCTGGGTCTCGAACCCAGGCCTCACGAATGCAACGCAAAAGCTTTGCCACTAAGCCATCTTGCTCGGTTTGCGCGTTATGCGCAAGGCTTGCGCAGAGCCAGTGAATTAACTAGGCCATGGCCATGTAATTAAAGGTGCTGGTTGCCTGCCATTCCATTGTGACTGTATTCGACGAATTTATTTTTTAACTTACTTGCCAAGGCACTTCTTCTACTGACGTGGATACATAGCATAATTGTCCTCATGCATGCTATCGGCTTACCACGATTAGAGCGTGTGGTACTGTTCGTGATAGACGATAATTTAGAGCCGCAGAGACTGCAGCGAACCACAGTCACCCCATAACCGAGTTTACGTTGAACGCGCCAGCAACCGGAGGACGAGGTGGCCGAGTGGTTAAGGCGTTGGACTGCTAATCCAATGGGCTCTGCCCGCGTGGGTTCGAATCCCATCTTCGTCGTAATCTTTTTGCCCGCTTTTCGTTAACTGAACGGCTGGCAAAAGACGTGCCGGGTCGTCGTTATATATCGCACCAAGAATACACGCATAATGCGTAAATCTTGCATTAACAAAAAATTGACAACACACCAAGACACAACACAACTATTTGTGGAGAATTGGTCGCTGATCTCGACAACTATCCACAGAGCGCAAGACTAACACGTGCATGTGTATATCAGGATGATCATTTGATACCGTGTGGCGATCCGCTCCGTGGTTGCAAAGAAATTAAGGTTTTCCGGAGGACATGTTGAGCTTGAGTGCATGCATAATTAACCTACTCCGTCGGATATATCACTCGTCGTAGCTCTTGAAGCACACACAACTATTTATTTTGTCACACGAACTGCTCGGATGTCCCTGCGCAAACCATTCTTTAGAATCGGTAGCGCCTGCAGAGACTTTGTTGGACGTCTTGGAATATGCTAGGCGGACTATTCTGGCGACCAGCTCTTCACGGAACTCGACCAGAGTATCTGTATATCGTAGACGAGAACCTTTAGGTGACCCCAATGAAAAAATCGAGGCTTGTTAAGTCAAGCGACCGCGGTGGCCAAGCAACCGGCCCGCCTCAGCGAATCCACCGATTTCCGATAGCTATACGGTCACGTCGTACAAACGGTCTTAATAATGTTTCACCCAGAAGTGAATGATATGCTTCTCCATTTAACCTCCCAGGAAGCATGTGTGGGCGCTGTTCACTATTCCAGCCCACATAATCACAGAGAAACGCCTCTGGCCTCCAGGCTAGTGAATCACATGCGGTTTCTCACCTGCCCAATAATGAGTTTTGTGCCTATTAAACCCATTATTTTAAGTAAAGCAAGTTTTATCGGCGACAACCACAAGGGCAGGGACTTCTACATTGGCTTCTACTTGCCGCAGAAACCAGTAACCGAGCTGTAGTCAACTCGTCGCACGTAACCTGGATCCAACAGGGCTTGAAGTTGCTCCATACGGATGTATTCTCTCGGCTCGATCGGTACGGATGTATTAGCTCGGTACCTCTCAGTACCTTGTGGACGGTACTGCGACTCGCACCAACGTTTCGAGCCACTTTCCCGTGTTTGCTGATGAGGGACGATCGGCTCTTCTAAGAAGGCTGATGCGCTCTTCCATATCTGGTGCTCTTGCAATCATCGGTCCTCCAGCGTCCTAATGACGCCCACGCTATAATGCAGTTTCACATACGTGCCGATGTGTGTTCACAAATGTGCTAGAACTAGGTAGGTGGACGACTAGAAGAACTAGGTTAGTTGGAAAATCTGGCACAATTGCAAAATAAATTCTCTCTTTATCTATCTATTCAGTCCAGAAACATTGCGGAGACGGTGCCAGATGGCGCTTTTAGCATTCAGTTGAAGTTACAATTACGGGCTTATGTTTGTTTCGTGCTGAAACAATCGGGCCGGATTCGGTTGTCTCGAATGCTCCACTGGTCTTGGTTTGCTGATTAGTCGATTCGGGCAAGCAAGACGCAAAGCGTCCCCCGCCCCTGACTGTTTGATGAGATGTCAAGCATCTCATCAAACAGTCAGGATGGGGACGAGTCTACTACTCCTAGCGGGTGTGTTTCCCGGGAGCCACGGGTAGGGGGGAGCGCCGTAGGTAGTTGGTGCTCGTTTTCTTCTGTAAAATAGCTATAAAGACACCAGCTATGGTGTTTCAGTTTAAAAGCGACTCCGTCATTTTTTGCAGATGTCACGTTAGTTAAAAGCCAGTGTATTCATTAGATGCGGTAGGGGTGCGCGCTGTTCCGCCCATGCTGGACACCTTAGTGCTGTGTGATCCGGGGTGTCATCCGGTCCATCGCTGCAGTAGATGCATTTGGGACGGAGAGCCTTCCCGATTCTGAACAGGTAGGACTGGAAGTCGCCATTTCCTGTCAGGATCTGGGTCGTGCAAAAGGTGAGTTCATCCTTTGGGCGGTTTAGCCTATCTTTGATGTTGGGTATTACGACGCGGAGACTGGAACCCGGGGCACCCTCTTGTAAGCCGCCCCATTCTTCCTGCCAGAGATGCCGGCAGACCCTAATTACTTCGCAACTACGGGTCGTATCGACATTGATTTGGTACCAAGATGATCATCATAGAATTATTGTATGTGTGGTGGCGGGCGGTGTGAATGGTCGTAGGGTATTGATTTTAAGGTAATAAGCGTGAAATCTAATAATAAAATTTCACATTTCGAGAATTTTCTTCTAAGCGACCTTGTCTCATCTTCTAACCAGAGGTTTAAACTGCGTTGACTAAAGTACTGGAGACTATTGTTAGGGATTATGTAATAATCCCTAGGTGTTGTTTGTATGCACCTATATCCTTCTGTTGAATCAATACTTTCGACGTTACAACGGGCCGAGTCCATGTAGATCGTGCATATATAAAATCCAGCGTAGGAATCAAAACTATATGACTTACAGTAAAACAAATATATGCATTTTTAAATCAAGATCACACTGAGGACTTAAATTACTGCATGTACATTTGTTCAAACCGGCTTCTCATTGTCGCTAAAGTAACGATATTTTAAAAATAATAATTTTATTTAAAACCATTGGTATTATATATATATATATATATATATATATATATATATATATATATATATATATATGTATATGTATATATATATATATATATATATATGTATGTTTGTTTACTGTGTACACACCTGTATAAACTTCATTTATTATTAATTGTTTAAATATTTTTAAATATGTCTTCAAAACCCCTGAAAAAGCATATACATATATATATATTTATATATATATATATATATACAGTCCCCGAAAAAAATATAGAGCCACCCATTTTTGTTACATTTCACGCATTTATAATAACCAATCGTGTAAAGATCACAGTGATACATGCTCACAGAGTAACAGCGGAAACTTCAATCCACATTTGGAGTCTCGGATTACTTTGAACCACGAGATTTTCACATATGGCACAGCTACACCGCGAATAAATTATAAGGCCACTAGCAAGATACCTGTTTTAACAAATTAATTAAGCGGATTAACGGCATATGGGCTAATTTCACGGCATTTAGCAACTATACTTAATACTCAGTGAACTTTCCATTAAATCTGATAACCTCAAAAGTGCGGTTTGGTGTAGTGTTAAACAAATTTTGGATGACATTTGCAAGAGCTCGTCCCAAGCTTCGAAAATTGTTTTTTATCGGTGTAAACTTATTGTTCGAGCTAGCTCCACACATACTGGATCATATTAAGATCAGGTGAGAGTGCAGGCCAGCGAAGGACTTCAATGTGACGTTGGTCGAACCAGCTTGCGATCCGCCTGGCGGTGTGAGTCGGGGCGTTATCGTGCGTAAAAACGAAGTCTGGCCCTCCCATCAGCTTAAAATGCGCCGATTGCTCTTTTAGTAAATCCCCGTAGCGCGTCGAATAAACACGACCGTCTAAAAAAACAATCGGCGACTTTGTATAATACCCGACAGCAGCCCAGATCACCACAGAACCGCCACCTGAGTGACGTTTTGACAAAATTCGTTTTTCCTTGCGGACTTCAAGCAAATAATAGTTACATCGATCCGGTTCATCAAAGTTAAACTTTTTTCATCCGAATAAAGCACTTTGTGTCACTCAGTGGTCCATGACATCGCATCGTGGACACTCTGTTGTCCATGACATTTTATCGTGGGTGAAGTCAAGACGAGCTTTCATCGGTCAGCGGTCAATCGTTGTTTTTCTTGTGTATTTTGCCAATGTGTCTTCCTGAGGAAGCTTTGCACATTTCGCACGTTCGTTTGCACGTCGGCCGCCGCCGCAATCGCCCTCGCCGAGGGCGCAGAGTTCGACGCTTTCTTCAGAATTGCAGGTTGTTTCGTTCCAAAATAGAATTTGGACGCCTGAACTCTTTTTTTACGACGTATTTTTTACGTAAATTAACAAAGTTGTTTACTTCTTAGACACAACGCCTTAATTGACGAGAAATTTTGCGATTAGAGAGGCCGATGTTCTTATAAGCCTTGATATGGGCCTTTTCTTTACCCATGAGGCGCCAGCCTAAGCCTATCGTTTCAACAAAGAAAAAACGTCTGGTAGGAGGTCTGCCTTTGTTTTTGTCGAGCCGTTAAATGAGTTCAAACGTTGTTATTCCACTCAATTCACTCGCTAAGACATGCATCTTGGTGGTGACTTTATAATTTTTTCGCAGCGTAGCTGTGCCAAATGTCGAAATCTTGTGTTTTAAGGTAACCCGATACCCCAAATGTCGATAAAAGTATCCGCTGTTACTCTGTGAGCATGTATCATTATGATCTTTACACAATCGGTTATAATAAATGCGTGAAATGTGGCAAACATGGGTGGCCCTATATTTTTTTCAGGGACTGTATATACAGGGTGTTACGTAAAAAGTTGTACTTCTTTCGAGGTTTGATAGAGCTCGGCAAGAAAATAATTTTTCCCAATGGGCGGAAGCCAAGAAAACGTTTTGTTTAGGAGTGAGGATGAAATTTAGAAAAGTCGTTATTTTGCCTTATTTTCTCCTACATAGTTGTACAAAATCTACGTTTGCGGGAGAACCAGTCAACGCATGAAGCAACCGATCATACCAGTGTGTTCGGCGGAAAATTTTGCATAACCTAAATGACACCTAACGCAAGCTAGCAAAAAGCAAATAGGTGGAATAAAAAAAAATCATAAAAAGTCGATTTGTTGTTATAACTTAGGTTGAAGCTTTCACGTGCAAAATCTAAAAAAATGCCATTGCGCACAAATCTCTCTGACGATAGCAAATTTAATGCCCGTCATTTTCGTACCAAAGTGATGGTGCTGCGTTACGTAGTTGCTGAGAAACTAGGTTTTTTCGACAGCCATATCAAAAGCAAAGGCATGCATACTTCCTAGCATCTTGACCTGCTTTACCACAGAAACCACTTGCGCACGTCCAGAAACACACCAGCATTTATTTATTATAAGAAGTGCTCGAAGTTCCGTCCGCCTACCACTAAACACGTTCTGTAGCGATTGCACAGGCTCTCTTGCACTCGTGTAAATATGTTAGGCATTGCCCTAACGGCGTCAGCAGCGTTGAATATACGGTCAACCAGATCTTCACGCGATTCAACGGGGGTTTCGTAGACAACACTCTTTAGGTAGCCCCACAAAAAAAAGTCGAGGCTTGTTAAATCGGGGGAGCGAGGTGGCCAAGCTATAGACCCGCCTCGGCCGATCCACCGATTCTTGAATGCTTCGTTTAAGTATTCTCGAACCGTAGCAGAGTTGTGTGGCGGCGCACCATCATGCTGGAACCACATTCTTAGACGAACGCTTTCCGGGACGCTTTCCAAAAGCTGGGGTAACGTATAAATCAAAAATGCGCGATAGGCAGACCTGACACTTCGTTTTATAGCTTTTGGCGTTGGCGGTTTTTCTTATGGTGTTTTGGCGTCTCGAATGACGAATTCCGAATCAAAGCCCGCGCAAATTTCCGATAGAAGCTTGTGCGAACGGCGAATAATTTCGAAACAAAGCCGGTTGCTCAGCGTAAACAAATGCTGGTGTGTTTGTTTCCGTCAGATTAGATGCAGCTGCGTATTGCGCGTTTTTGATTCATACGTTACCCAGTTGTTAGAAGGCATCCTGGAAAGCTTTCGTCTGAAAATGCCGCCACACAACTCTGCTACGGTTCGAGAATACCTAAACGAAGCATTCAAGAATCGGTGGATCGGCCGAGGCGGGTCTATAGCTTGGCCACCTCGCTCCCCCGATTTAACAAGCCTCGACTTTTTTGTGGAGCTACCTAAAGAGTGTTGTCTACGAAACCCCCGTTGAATCGCGTGAAGATCTGGTTGACCGTATATTCAACGCTGCTGACGCCGTTAGGGCAATGCCTAACATATTTACACGAGTGCAAGAGAGCCTGTGCAATCGCTACAGAACGTGTTTAGTGGTAGGCGGACGGAACTTCGAGCACTTCTTATAATAAATAAATGCTGGTGTGTTTCTGGACGTGCGCAAGTGGTTTCTGTGGTAAAGCAGGTCAAGATGCTAGGAAGTATGCATGCCTTTGCTTTTGATATGGCTGTCGAAAAAACCTAGTTTCTCAGCAACTACGTAACGCAGCACCATCACTTTGGTACGAAAATGACGGGCATTAAATTTGCTATCGTCAGAGAGTGTTCGTCATTTGTGCGCAATGGCAAAATTTTTAGATTTTGCACGTGAAAGCTTCAACAACAAATCGACTTTTTATGATTTTTTTTTATTCCACCTATTTGCTTTTTGCTAGCTTGCGTTAGGTGTCATTTAGGTTATGCAAATTTTCCGCCGAACACACTGGTATGATCGGTTGCTTCATGCGTTGACTGGTTCTCCCGCAAACGTAGATTTTGTACAACTATGTAGGAGAAAATAAGGCAGAATAACGACTTTTCTAAATTTCATCCTCACTCCTAAACAAAACGTTTTCTTGGCTTCCGCCCATTGGGAAAAATTATTTTCTTGCCGAGCTCTATCAAACCTCGAAAGAAGTACAACTTTTTACGTAACACCCTGTATATAACGCGCTGTGCGTTCATGGCAGGGAATATATGGTCTAAGAGCATAAGGTCTAAGAAGCGGGATAACTTCTTTACGTTAATGAATCTTATTATTACCGTACGGGAACTAATAAAAATGCACGGTTCGATATTTTGCCTAACGCCAAAATGTGTTTATGGCAGTGCAATAAATAATAAGAAATACAATAAGGCACCTCACAATAGTTATGCAACTTAATCTAGAGGCAATTATAAAATAAAATCCTCTAGTAAAACAATGGATAAGACTGCCATGGAAATTGCAAATACAAATTTGTTTACCTTGTATAAAGGTATTCTGACCCTATTTAGACGCGAGTCTGCGAATTACCGAAACCAAGCATAGTTGGTCATAGACAGCCTTATAACTCACTAACTTTTGTCCAATTCATTACCTAAATATCTCTTATTTGAGGTTAGATATCGGACCTTGAGCAAGATTAAGTATGTTGCTGAATGCAAACGTGAAAACAAACAGTAAATATTTATATGCTAAACGTATAAAGTATACCGTATTTTAAGTCATGTCTGCAATACAGACAGTTATTATACTCACATGCATGTTACAAGAAACATACGCATACAACATGGATTTATATATATATATATACACTCAAAGACTCGCCACATTCATTAGGATGAATCAACGTGTACGCGCTCACAGCAAATGGCGCGATCATGCTAGATAAACGGTACAAAGTAGGCTGGCAACACCAGTTAGGCCGGTACGGAGAAGGCCGGCTTACCGGTAAACTGTCCCAGGCCATATCTCGGACATTCAAATTGAAAGTCGATAGTCGATATCGGAAGTGCCTGATTTCGCATTCCCGTCGTCGGAAGTTGAGAGGTTACCTTCACGGGCCCGGGTGAGGTAGGGAGCCCCGTTCACTACCTTGCCCAGGCTAACAGCAAGCGAATGAGCGCATGGACGCTCCACAGGTTGACAACGGGATGACGATGGAGGACGCCGATACGCCGTCCAGAGCCCAGAACGACGCTATGCCGAATATGACGATCCCGCCGACGTTGTAGACAGTCGACGTATCTCATCGCGCATCATCGATTTCGCGTCTTCAAAACCTCATACCTTATCAATCATGAGGTAGTTACCGTGCTATAGATTCAGTTAGGAAGCCAATTCTCTAACCATCGAATATGGACTTGCTTGCTCAATACAGCTAGTTGGTTGGGAAAGTAAGTAAGTAAGTCTTGTTGTTGTTATCTAGATGGATAAGGGGCATCCGCGCCTACCAATGGAGATGTCTACTGATGGTTGTCTACCTGCATCTTACTGACAGAACATCGTGTGGCGGAGAAACTACAAGCTAGTCAAGGGTAAAACTTGTTCGCTTATCGGTACTGGTAAATCAGCAGGGTGCTCTCTTGTCAAGTCGAGACAAACGATGTTGTCGACGACCTTGTTGTGATTTATCAAGTACTAGCGATAACGATTTTTGATTAAGGAACGTATTTTCGGCTTCGCCTGCAATAAGTACAACTAGGTTTCGGTAGTCTGATTGCAGTAGAGCGAAAACTCTGCTATCAATCAATGCAGATCGATACGCTGTTGGATCCGAGAAATAAGTAGGACAATGCATGCGTTTCAAGGGTCAGAAAATGCAGAAGTTATTAACATTATTTTGACTGTCCTCACTTTTGTTTAATTAGTGCGTTTACTGCCCTTATCCGAAGTTTGAGGTTGCGTGTTATATTAGTAGCCGCTTGCGGGCCGACTGCCCATATCTTAAGGATGATTATATGGAGGAATTACAAAGCAAGGCACTTTGTCCTTAGTAGATATATATAGTATGATTAAATGGGAGCTAGGTTAGTAGAAATGCAGACCTAGATGATTGTTGTTATTTTCGATTTTGTGCCTTAGGCTCCTTGGTGTTCTTCAAGGCTAGTCATATCTAGCGTAACTGACGCCAGATAATCTCGAACCGCGATTTTTCTTATAATTTGTGACACTGGTGCTTTTGCCCGACATAAGGGCACACAATGTGCATTCGCGAAACAACCAGACCTATCCTATACAGAAACTAAACACACCGTCGTGTTCGTGAGAAAACACCTCTAAATAATATATGAGATTCCTCTGAAGAATATATAAGACCGGTCAGAAGATGCAACATGGTCGCTTAGATGAGCATTCGCAAAAAATGAAGTTCCTTATTAGCTTTCACGCCAAATATCTCAAAATCATAACCCTACGACCACTCAAAGCGCTCTTACACAAAAACGATCACATTTTATAAGGATTATTTTAGTACTAAACGTATGGCAATGCGAGATGTGGTTGCGGAGTAATAACGATTTTTTGACGGGATGTCCAGATTAAGGCCATTTAAAATGACTGTGTGGCGGCGCGCTGCGCCTGTCGCGCGACGCGTCGACGGTAGTGAACATCGCCACACAGTGATTTTACGTGCACATAATCTGGATATCCCGCCAAAAAATCTTAATTACTCCGCAACCACAGCTCGCATTGCCATGCGTTTGGTACCAAAATTATCGTCATGAAATGTTTGCGTTTGCTCTGACTGTGTTAGTTTTAAGCTCTGTGAGTGATCGTAAGGTTATGCTTTTGAGATATTTGGTGTGAAAGCTAATAAAAGAACTTCACTTTTGCGAATCCTGTTCTAAACGACCCCGTCGCATCTTTAGAGGTGGTCTGGTTGTGCCGCAATTGCACATTCTGTGCTCCTATGTCGGGCAAAAACAGCAGTGTCACAAATTGTAGTAATTTCACTCTTACTCCGAAACTAGACTTCTCAGAGACTATGTTCCATCGGAAAAAACATTTGCTTTAACGAGCTCTACCATTCCATATATCGCTCTCGAAATATTTCTGAAACACCCTGTATCTGTGGATTGAGTTGACATCGCTGTTTCGAATCAAAGAGAGCTCTTCTAGAGTTTTTTTTTGTTGAATGTATGCTCTTAAGTTCTCTCTAAACCTGCTAAATGTTTTGCTTATTGACCTCACGACCAAAAGCTCTTGTATTAAAATGCCCATTTTAGCTCTCCGAGTGTCATGTGTGCCAGTGTGCAAGAAATAGGCTGTTATACGCCTGTTACATACTCTCATACGCACCCTTGTCCTGATCGATTTGGTGGGTAAGATTTTCACACAAGGTGTTGTCTGTTGCTAACACCGACCGTGCATAATGCAATTTCCAAACCTCCCATATGAAAAATAGCATTGGATGCTACCGCCGGCCCAGCAGGGTTAATGCCGAGTTCGTTGAAGTCTCGAGGGAGCAGACGAAGCCTGCTGATGCCCGTCGCTTCAGCAAGCGTTGTCTGCTGAACAATATAATAATTAGTGCAGAACTTAATAGGTTGTTAGTTTCCTAATCAATCGGGCCTGCAGGACCGTACGTACAGTACGGTTCCATTCGTACTATATATATACTGTCTTCTGATACCTAGAGGCTCATGAAAACGTCAAATATAAGAGGTGCCAGTAAAATGACAAGTGCGGAAAGAGAGGTCATAATGCAGGGGTAGTGTGTAAAACATTCCAGATATGAAATGGACAAGCATCGCGGAGGTCGCTCTCGGCGCGATAGGAGACGATTGGTTTTTAGTGAGTTAGACACCTCAACTTTGGTATTCAGCTACTGCAGGTCGTTGTATTTATTCAATGTTGCAGAATGCACACTATATTTGGACATGTCGATAAGCGGTGGCCAATTGTTGTTTTTAACGAATCTCAATATTGTCTTAGAATTGAAACGGAAAACAAAGATAAAGTGCACGGAGTAGAATACATTTGAGTCGTGCTACTATTTGAACGCCAGGGTAATACTAATGAACTTAAGCATAGAAAAATATGTGACAAATAACTGAATATGTATTGTTGTATCAAAACATATGGTATGGCTTAAAAAACGCGGAATTACTCATAACACATCCTAAATCGGGTTGGAAGGGGTTGTCAAGTCTTGTTTATAGCAGTCTGATTTAGTTGACGCCAATATCATTCTTGACATATAGCGGTCATTGAATTGGGAGTACAAATGTTTGCCTATAAATGCTTGCAGCTAACAACTCCCAACACGGTTGGGCTATACGTGGCGTCAGTAGCAAAACTCATGGTGATACTAGAGTCACAGACTTGCATTGTTTTCTTGGGTCAGATGCGCGCACCGCCTCGTCTAGTCTGCAGATCGGTTTACTTCGGTTAACAACGTACGCCCAGCCGAAACAGAAGGCTGTAGACGTTCAGGCAGGATCAACAAAGATCCTACGCCACTGTTACGCGAGAGTTAATGTGAGGTACGGGTAAGCGGTGTAAGTGAGCGCAGCGAGTTTTGGGAACATAAAGGTTATTCCCAGCTGGCCATTATTGGCTTGCCTGGCGATTATCACTAGCCAAAATGGCTGATCGTGGGAGAGAGAGGGAGAAGAAGGGGGAAATGCTCAGGATCGCGGCGCCGATATTCTTGTGAGACTAAGCCATGAACAGGTTCGGCGCTACGGGAGTTGAAAATTGTCGGCAAGGTTTGGGAAAGGTCGGCGCACATTAGGTACGAGGGCTTAGCATGCGATGCGTTGCTTTCCCCTTTAGAGAAAGAGAGGAAGACGGAGAAGAGAAGAGAAATTCATTTGGGAACGTGTGCACGCAGTCTAGCGGGACTTTGCGGCAGTGGGACTTTTCACCGATGTTGTTGGCATCCTACACATTATAACTTCCTTTTTATTTCCCAACATCGTGCTCTTAGGACTTAGGGCTGCCTCTTCTATTAGCCCGGTTACTTTCGCTACGCCTGTAGTGGCTCAGCATTGTACCTGACGTCGGCGCTTTCGCTGGGGATCCGACGTGCAGGTGCAAAAGTTTGTTTTAAAATAGACCACACCGTTTAGGTGGGCACGCCGGCTAACAACCACTTTTATTACGTACTTATTTATATGTTTGTATAACATATTTAATCTAGTTAGTGATACTATTTGTACAACGCAAGCTAGTTGTCGTTATGCTAGCGGTTTGTTTTCAATCGGCCTTAAAGTTTTAAACCCCGTTGGTCCCTAACAAGACTGTCATGCACTGAAGGTATATTACCTGTACATTACATACAATGCTGGCGTTAATGCCGATGTGACGTTATGCGTTTTGACTCAATTAGTTGACGCCTGACCTATAGCGTTTTTGTGAGGAAGTACGTGGAATAAAACTATAGACCCAACGCCTTGCTGGACGTGGGGTCGATTTCATTCTGGCCACAAGATCTTATAAACAATTGTACTTTGAATTTCGCTTAAATTGGCCTCATCGAATATACCTCATGTTCTTTGAGCAATGCTTATTGAGAGCAGATGACTAACCATACCATTAAAAGTCAGCGGCCATGGTGAAGGAGGGACTCGTGGGGAAACCCTAGATATCTCAGCATGTCCGGCGCTCATTGAATATATAGCCCACGGTGAGTTCCAAGCTCGTAAAAAACAGGGAATAGTTTAGAATTAAAACCAACCTCTTCAAAAACGTATTCCTCTTATCTTGGCAGTAGAGTCAAAGAATATTGTAAAATTAATCAGACGCCAGCTACTGGTCTTGCCTGTCATAGTTCTATATATACCCTTGCGCATATATACGCATATATGTATATATAGGAATATATTCGTCGTGATGTGGGATTGCAGTGATAAAAACGCTCGTCCAAAGAAAAGAAGGATTGCTTTATGGTAGTCTGTGGAAACATAGTTCTTTGGCATAAAGAGTCTGCAAAAAGAGAAGAAAGAAATAGTTTATTTCTATTTGCCTTTGTGCAGAGGGCCCCGGGGAGAAATCAGCATTACTCGAGGCCATTCGCCGAAAGTACCTCAGCCTATGTTCCGTGCGTTGGGCGAGTGGACTCTACGACTCATTTACGTTTCGCTGTACCCGTTTCAACTGGTCTAAGCCAAGAGCCCACTTGTATGCGCTCCCCTCTCTCCCGCTACATTCGGTCGAAATAGCAAATATAGCTGGTTGGTTTCCCTCTTTATCAGCTTCTGTCGACGGACGAGACATATGAGCCGCGCTAGTCAGCAAGGTCAATGGCGCATGGTAGCAGCCTCCAACCTTCAACCAAGTCGGCGGATGACGGGCCGAGGAAAGGGGCTGAGCAGCGGGTCACAGATTGAAGTGTCGACGTCATACGCCTTTGCTTCTAGAGGTCTTGCACAACAATCTCGACTGTGCGTGTATGTAGATAAAAGTTCACCCTTTATCATATATATTTGTTTGCTGCCATCAAACGCATCCAAGCAGGATACAAAAAGAATCTTTCAAAAGTAGAATACAACTTGTGTAGAGGTTGCCTACGTGCGGCATCAAAGTGGAATCCTGGCTAGCGAGAGTGCCGACAAAGAGCGCCAACAGTGCAGTATAGCTAGAGCGACGCAAAAAGGTTCGGAGACGCTGAACCACTGCGGATGGCATCAGAGTCGCATCGCTGAGGCATTTGGGACGGGCAAGGGAAGAGCATTGGCTTGATCCGGCTGTCCGCTGATGATAACATAAGGCGGATCACAATTGCAATAGGTTCCAGCAAAGTTAGCCTATTACTAGCCGGCCATTGTCCTACAACAACCGAACAAACGCACAAAGGGTAACCCACATTGTCTGCAATGTGCATTGGAATGACAGGTGGCGAATAACCTCTGCACGCATAACGCACTGTGATATCATTGCCGTGGCCTTGTCTCAGGGCTGACGCTACCAATATATGGAGAGTTCAAGCATCACACAGTGCACACAATAAATGGCTTATTCTTGCGAAAGTTCACCAAATAACTTTGCTTAAGATTTGTATAGATAACATCGTGTCTACCGCTTAGTGACAACATTCCCTGAACTACAGCGTTACATGCGAATAGTATTAAATTAAACATTTTAGGGATAATCTGCATCTCAGTTTGTATGCTGATTGTGATGTTGACTATTATTATTATTATTGGAGATATAACAGCGACTACCCTTACTTTTATCACGGTTGTTCGCCATTGCAACATATTGTTTTAACAGAAATATAGTGTTTTTAGCACGAATAACTATGTTTTACTCGGAGACAGAAGTAAAAGAGAATGAACATATTTGAAATAACTAAAGCTATATACATATAGGGTCTGTCTGTATTTTTCCTAAAGGTTGGTAGAACTCGGCTGAACGACCGCGACTGGTTTATTTGCGGAAGCAGGTCAAAGTGCTAGCAAATATGCATGCGTTAGTTTTCGATATGGCTCTCGAAAAAGTTTAGTTTTTCGGCAACTACGTAACGCAACATCATCTCGTGCGGTTCGAAAATGATAGGAATTTAAATTGCTATTGCTTGATAATAGTCGTTTTTTTTGCGCGTAATGGTAAAGATTGATGGTTTTATAAACTTCATCCTCACTTCTAACAAGACGTTTCCGCCCCCTCCTTCCATTGGCGAAAAAATATTTGCTTGCCTAGTTCTATTAAACCGTAAAATGAGTACATACGGTTCCGATACACCCTCTATAAGTGTAATTATGTTTTTGCCAACCGGCTTGTGGTACGTTGGCCTTCGGGAGATGGCGCTTAGTCCATTCATGCTAAGGCCATCAGTAGAAGTGGAGATACCTGTAGAATTGTATTATCAATTAATTCGTTCAATATCGCCATCAAAGTCTCTGCAAAAGTAGCTTCTAGATATAATATATTTATTGTGGCCTCCATATTGGGTAGCAAGCAATATTTATTTAACAAGCTAAAGCTTAAGAAGTTGCAGATGACAATCAGAAATCTTATATATACAATAAATTTTGGTTCCCGGATTAGCTGGAATCAAGCCAAGTGAGAAATGTGGCACCAAGGTTGAGTTTAGGTATACGAGCACAAACAAGAGAACGGTTCTCATTAACTCCATTAAAAGAGGAAGGTATACCTTAGGTATTATTAGTGGTGCTCTGTTTTAAAACTTCAAGCTATGTGCATATATGTACATCCGTTTTTAATCCAAGTGTTTCTTGCAGGATGTGACGTTGCGCGCAAGTGTCTATATAAAATACCACAAAAATTAAGTTCTAGCATATATGATCACTCTATGAATTTTGCACTGAATATTCCAGCCAACAGAACCCTGAATAACCGAGAGAGAATGATATTCCTAAGTACTGCCAATGAGTACACTATTCAATTAGGCTTTTGCCAACTTCGTTCAAACAGCGATTACTTCAACCTTTGCCACGGCTGGAAATAACATCAGTTTGCAATGACCACAACAGCAAGAATTGTTGATTGTTTCACCATTTCCCATGATTGGCTTACGGTTATTCATCTCGCAATTAAGTCAAAGCTTATCCCAGATAAAATGTTAGAATGTACCTTGACTGTTGTGCTATATTGGGCTAGCAGGCTGTCTTGAAACAGACAGAAAAACGACCTCACTTCTGTGCCCGTTATCTTTTCGCAAAGTCTGTTCGTGCGTACCAATGACCTTCCTTAATTAGTCTCGTTTTGCAATATAGGTCTTCCTATTCTTTCCGTCGTCTTTGGAGTGTTGATCACAAGGCCTCAGCCATGAGGCCCCATACCCAGAAGGCTCCGTCGTCTGACCTGCATTACAGCTTACAGCTTGTTTGGGTGTTTGCTTGTGTGTGTATCTTTGCTGAATTTCCTGATGTAGCATTGTATGACGCTTGCATCAATAGAGGCTAAATGCAGCTTCTGACCTCTCAGCTATCAGCAGCTAATTGACAGGTTTGATAACAGCTGTAAGAACATGTGTTTCACCCGGCCCGCACACAGTGAGCCCGATCGCTATCAACAGGCAAGCCCCTCTAGCTGGTGTTTCGATTCTATTGTGGCACGCAGCTATTGTGAGTGAAACGAGTTCATTCTTTGAGACAGTTTGAACTCAACGGATAGTTTTGCGTTTGTTGTGGAGTCAAGTCGAGAGTAGAAGCAGCGACCGGCGGAAAAGCTATCGGCTGGCGGCAAAGTTTTAGGCGATCGTAACCAAAAACTAGTATGCCGTACTGTAATAAAGAGCATTTCTAAATTTAAAACTAAAATTATGCAAAACTCAATCTCGTTGTTAAGCTGCTAATTGATCCATTAACCCCCCCCCCATTGGATAGAAAAACACAAATGGATACACATATATGTATTAATTGTTCTATTCTTTACTAAAGCTCACTTTTTGGGTTCTTACTAACGCAGTATGCGGAGATATGCTTATTTGTAAATTACGTAGATAGATAAATAACATAGACTGGCATGACAACTTCTTTGATCAGTAGTGCAATAGTGAAGATTCATATTTAAAAAATACTAACACTAAATGAGTCAACTGCAACAAAGTCATTCAAGGAAAGATGTTTGTCTCAATGCACTGCACAAATATACTAAATTTAGCATGGCATAAGACAACTAACACATTCGATCAAACTGTATTTAAGCTTAACAGGCGTGCTATACATTTCCTTCTGTACAAGCATTGCCCTCCTTTTGTTGCGTGAATAATAAATATAATGTTGAGCCCTCTGGATGAGCTACATAATAAGTGACACGACACGCAGAACCTAACAATATATCATTATCAAAAAATGATCGTACAGAGAGCAGGAGTACCCTCAAGGCTTTAACCAAATGGTCTTACTGGCAGGGGCGAGTTGCAACTTTATAGAAGCACTATTTTCTTCCGGCCACACGGTAAGAGCTTAACTTGAGACGTTATGGTCTCATGAACCTTCATAAGGTGCGAGGGCACCTTGCAGGCCCAGCACGCCACATGCGGGAGGGTTTAGAAACGCCGTCGTCATGTATGCGGATGACATAGTAGCAACCCACCGAGGCTGCGTCGTCCAATTCGTCGAATTGTCGGCGACTTAGAAACGTATCTTTATAGTAAAGGCCTGCAAGCACATCCACGGAACACGAAAACCATAAAGTTTCGCCGTAGGGTCGAATGGCTGTAGCAGACGTAATACCCTGTTATAGCCATCAGCTGGAGTTTGTTAACATCTCCACGTTTCCTCCTTCAAACACGCATTTTTTTAAAGTTTAAGATTATATTAATGTTGAGCTACAGCCTTGGCAGGGTTTGGAGCCATTTTTCAGCGGCAAATTTTGCACAAATATATGAAAAGTGTTTCACAACATATATGAAAGCGTGTTTTTGCTTCCTGCAGATGACAAGACGCCGCTTATAATAATAATCATCCTAACTAAAATATAGGACTCTGTACATAGGTTCGTCATTTTGCCACTATCAATAATTTGGCACCGTCAGTATCTCAGACAACCTGCTTTACCCCTCAGCTGGTAAGCGTTGCACTGCGCATCAGCAATTTTCGCCACAATCTTCGCCCCAATTTTCGTCACAGTAGATCATACTAGAAAAAAAACTACTCTAGCATGGACTAGTTGTATTATCGCAGGCCTGGAACCGCGTTGCACAAATGCCGTAATGTAGGTTTAAATATAACTAAAGCTGTCCATTAGATGTCCTCGTTCGGCTTATATATATGCATATATATGTGTGTATATATGTATGTATATATATATATATATATATGTACACACACGACAAGCAAAACGTTGAGAATGACGTCACACAATTGTACACATTAGTAGGCACATAAGTAATATTGCGTAATGCCGCTTCACCAACAAATGAGAGAGAGCGTCTATTTTATTTGCGAGTAGTATATAGTCCTAGCAGGTGTGTGAATGCTGACAAAATCGTTGTCGGTTGTTCTCGCCACTGCCAGGAAGTTGGGATGGACGAAAGCTCTCCCTGGGGCCACCCCATTCACCGGGCCGCGTTGAATAGCCCGCTTGTCGCAGCCATGCCGCGCACTGGGCCCTGCTCTCACGCTGTACCGACAACACAAACACATCCATACACAACATATCTGTCGCATCCGTGCGAGGTCACACCCAGGGGACCCATCACATCTGCGACTCCGGGTCCGACGCTGGATATTTGCATTGTTCTCTTGCTCTTACTTCTGTTTGTGCTTCGCTGAGCGTGTGCGGGCAAAGAGTACACTTTTCAAGCCACACGCTCAGCGACGACGTCTGTCGTCATCGGCGGCCCGATTTTGCAGATCTTCACGAGGATCAACACAACAAAGCATAAACGCGCCAAGGAACGGAAAGCAATGTAGCTAATTGCAGTTAAACGAAACCACCCGACTCAATATGGTAAGCATACTACAGACGGCAGTCCTGTTGTTTAGCGCATATTGCATGTTTTAGTTTTTACCGAGACGAACTCCTTAGCGACATGCGGACTACCATTTGCAAGCCTTTCAAGCATACCAAAGTACAGCTTGTGAAGGCCGGGTTGCTGTACGTACCCCTTCCTCCAGGATCGAAAACACTGGACATATGCAATTACATGACGTTTATTATTAAAGTACACCTGATGATTATATAAATCTTTAAAAATTATCTGCGAATCTAAGGTCACCACCACCACCACCACTGCCCGTTAGCCCGCAGCAGTCGTTTTATTCTTACTGTATCTGTTCTACAGTACTCTATAGAGCTACGGAACAAGCGTAACGAGACAGAAGGGCTTCCGCGTTGCTAACTATAACGTTCGCCATGCCAATCGCCAGCTCTAACTGCAAAAACGCGTTACTACGCTAATGATTTGCTAGAGAGATCGTTTAGCTCAGCATAGAGCCGTAGATCGAATATAGGAGGTTTCAAACAAATACTAAAGTTAATCCGAGCCCCCCTGTGTGGGAATAGGGGTGGAAGAACCTGGTTGTAGTTGGTTTGGGAGGCTCTCAATGGTGGTCCTGCAGGCTGCTAGTGACGCATGTGCATCATGCATTCCGAAAACCTTCCAGAAAAAAAGGTAAATGGATATATGATACATCTAAGGCACGATACAAAAACGCGTGCGTCTTCAAAAGGGTGCGAATTTGAGTGAGAGTGTCATGCGCACAACAAAGAGAAGGGAGAATGGAGACAGAGAATACAGTTAATGGCACAACAAAAGGTAATAGTGTGGAGTGGTTCTGGCACGAGTCCAGCACAGTTTGCAAGCAAAGCTTCGAAGCACTCTCAGAAATGGACCATCACCAACTGCCTTCATTGATGGCCAAGTGGTGAAGAAAGGTGTGCTCGTGGTGGCGCCTGTTGGCTGCGGGGGTGTCAATGCGCATTATGTGCCGAGGTTTGACATGCAGAGTATTATGATCCACCGATCGAATATAGCCGAACTGTCAAGGTTGTATTAACCCTCAAGCAGCGTAAATAAAGCTCGTACGTGTCTGGCTCCTTTCTTTAAAGGCCGTTCCTTCCGCCGCCAGCGTCTACCCGCGCCGCGCATCGGTTTGCCTTACTGCTACCGGAAGTGTATCACAGCGCCAACATATATATATATATATATATATATATACAGTGCACACGTTCTCAGGAGACAATTGTGGCTTCATCAGTATTCTTAATAAATCACAGTAGATAGTATATATGTATATATATATATATATATATATATATATATATATATATATATATATATATATATATATATATATATATATACATAACAGCATTGGATACTCTTAAAAAAATATATATATATATATTGTTTTTTTAAGAGTATTATTAATATTACTACTTCTTTGATTAATTTACCTTTTTTCCTTTATACGCAACGGGCACAAGACCTTCGTTTAAGCCCATGGGCAACCACCGCAGTACAGAGGCTGTATGCTTTCGAGTGTATTTGCAAGTACTCATAAATAAAGCAATGTGTTTTATTTATTCATATTCAAACTTTTTTTTTAAAAGATTTTTTGTAAGTCAATTGCCCGTGTACGGTTTATTCATGTAATGGCTAATTTTAATCCACTCCGGCATTCACCTTGTCTAAATTGGAAACCATGCAAATCAATTTAAGAGTGGCCGGTCTGGGTCTCGGACCCAGTCCTCCCGAATGCAAGGCAAAGGCTTTGCCACTAAGCCATTTTGCTTGGCTTACGGTTAAACTATATATATATATATATATATATATATATATATATATATATATATATATATATATAAAGTTAAGTTGATCAAAAACACTTGCTATTATCGGTTAGGCATCCTGCCGTTTTGCCAGCAGCTAGGTAAGGTCATAGCTGTAAGACAAGTACGCACTGAAAATAATAAGTTCCCAACAGATCTTTTTAACAATGTTTCCTTTCTTTCTTAAATAATTGGTAATTTGCCGCCGGTTAGTCGTCAAAAACATCGCCGGATTACTAAATACTCACGGCAATGACAACATTTGAGATCTTCCAATATAAAGGTACAAATGTCTTTGAAGAAATATACGCCGTACATATATTGTATATGATTAAAAATGAATAAATATGTGTAAAACAAATATGTATATATATATATATATATATATATATATATATATCGTGCATGTATGTGTCCATTGATATGCACAGGATCCAGCAAATGATGATATACGGCATAATTTGTTTACGCTACCTGTAAATTCACATGCCCAATCGAAGGATTTTTTCCTGTTTTTTGCAGGTTTTGGGCTATAGACTAAAAGCCTTGATATGCATGAAACTATCATAACTGATACAAATGTATTGCACAACATTTCATTTGTTTGCTAATTTTCTTTACGACATGGAGGAACAAGGACGGCTTGTTCTGATATAAACTTATATTCACTTAATATTTGGAAGTGCTTTTGTTTTCTTCAAAATAACCGCTGCATTGCGCTTGTTCCACCTTATTTCCCACTATTTGGAACATTTTTAAACGTGTCTCTTGGAACTGAGTTCTGTCTGAATCTTCTGCAAATTTTTGGATGAAGGATCCAAGACTTGTTTGCTCAGAGTTCGGGCCTTTTGCGTCGGACATGGTCGCGCAATCTTCTGAAAATTCAGCGGTGTAGTCTGCTCTGTCAGACTTTCTCCAATTGATCCTCTCCTTGAAAGCACCACTGAGAGGATTGGTCTTTGGTCTCAATGTCATAACCATGCATTCTTGACTCGTTTCCTGTAATCGCTTCCTGAGATACTTCAGGGTCTTCTGCTATCGCCTGAACGTCCGATACAGGTATTTCTCGATGGGCGTTTACTTGCTGGAGATTCAACATTCTTCGAACCAACTTCGCTGGCTGTCTTCTGCTGCATAAAATATCTTGCAAAGCCTTTAAACCTAATCCACAAGATACCTCCAATGCTTCAGCTTGATCACTGTAAGCAGCTCGTAACATTTCCACCACTTTGCAATATATTATTTGGTTCTTATGGCGAGCTTGATGCAGATTTGTTGATCCTCCACATTTGGCTCATTAAAAATGACCGAAACTCGTTTTCTTCACTTCCAAACTCAAACAATAAACGTCGCTACGAATTGGTACGTAAAATCGCCCGTGTGTAGCTGACAAACGGCGCTTTTAAGCAAAACAAATCGAACTACATTGGTGGTTTGAGTTTAATTTTTAAAATTTAAAGCACTTGAACTTGTCGATCTACCCTCGTATGTGCAGTCAAATGTTGAACCCTCCTTCATCTGCGTTTGAAGCATCAGTCCAGTAAAGATGTTCATGTCCATTCGTTTGTACGAGTAGCGTCACCTGTCTATTGAGTCTACCATCAAGTTAGTCAGTACATTACGGCATGGGTAAGCTGGTTATTGATAGTTTTATGGCTTTGGATTTTGCGTCGATCTTGCGTTGATTTGTAGGCAGGAAGTACGGCACAATCTATTGTATTTCTTTTTATCCCGCGGCTAACTAAGTTCAATCTTAACTGGCATACACAAGATATCACTACGCTTGCTAATTTGGCAAGTATCGTAGCAGCCGCAACAGGCTACAGACAACAACTAGTAGTTACTAGTCAATGAAGGTATAATTTCGCTGAAAAGGCAGATGCGGCTAATGTCAACGACAATAATGTGGCCGCTTTATCAAAGAGAGAAAAGTCCTTCCCTTACAATTTTCAATTGTCTCTACCGCGACAGGATCGCCTGGGTCAGAAAGCATACGCATAAACCGCACAATATTACTGAAGTGGGCCCGGAGTTACAATCTGACAAGGAAAAAGAACAAAAAATCTGCACTCAACAACATAAATGCCCTACCCTACTACAAATTATGAAAAACCTTTATTTGACTTTGGTTATAAAGCACGAGTTTAGCTTTGTTTTGAATACGTTTGCAATAGTTGGCTCAGAGAGACCGTCAGTCAGATACTCTAGATTATATCTACAATGCAACATTTTCATAAGACGTTTCATTTTACCAACTTCACGCGCAAAATTATTTTTACCACCACATCGCTACTATAAAAATTACTCAGCTCTAATTTAATCGGCTCAACTGATATCCTGACAACTGCACCTGCCTCTACACGTTACACTCAAAGTTCTCAAAATTCTTCTCATATGTCTACAGTCTTCCATATTTACCGTTTGCATTAACTATCTTTGCTGTATGTATTTCAGTATAATGAGTTCTAGTAACGGGAACATAGAACTCTTCAACCCCTTCTCTGGGAAGAACTGCTTTGCATATGCTGCCTAATTTTATAGCAGCCTAATTCGACTCGTTTGGATAAAGTTATAAAGTATCTACATAGTATATCGCGAACCTTTTACACAAACCACGGTATGCTAGTCGTTTAAACTAGGAATCAGCATGTGCACAGTTGTATGGGCTAGAAGAGTCTTAGCCATCATGTGTACCGTCTAGGCTTGGTTTCCAGACAGGGTCCTGCAACGGCAAACGTAGGCTAATGGTATCTAGGTAGTTCCGATAAAACTGTTTTCTGACCCACACGCAGGTAAACATAAAGATAGGTACAGAGAGATCTGATAGAGCTTGGCGTCTGTATTAGCCGATACGATAGGCGTTCATCACTGTGTTTATACATGGAGGAGTGACGCGCCTTTCGGGTGGAGACTCTGTGAGGCTACACCATAGGGTAGGCAAGTGTGGGGGGGGGTTTATATTTTACGACAACGACGACGATGTGGCGGCAAACGGGATGGGTGGTATGTGTTGCTTGCTTACAGTGCACGGTAGTCTATTCATTTTGCATTGCTGATCCGGTGTTCAGGTAACCTTACAGAACTTTAGCGGCATAAATAGTAGTACTAATAGTAGTAGTAGGAGTGGTCAAACGTCGGCACGAAATGCAATTTGCAAATAACTAAATGAATACGCTTGGGGTGTGGCTGGCCGACGAGTGGAGAGCGGGATGGGATGTCCCCATGTTTGTACGTCAGTGAGGACGCCCGTCCGAGCGAAGCCCGAGCGAACACGGTGACAAGCCGTGACAAAACAGGCATGTAGCCAACAGCGTGTGGCACCAGCTTCGGCCCGAGCAGAGTACAAGTCGACAAGTAGCGGACTCGCCATTTCTGCGCTTACTCTGTATGTGCGACCATCATCAATGTCAGGCGCGCGTGAATCATAGACATGGTGGACGGTGAAGAAACCGTCGTATATCGTAAGAGATTAGCAACAACAAGAACGACACCAACAGCATACATAGTAACGACAAAACTAACAACAGAAATAGCCACAGAGCAGAATAACGAACAGAACCCCCCTCCCCCCAGCAGACCACAGCAACTCTAAAAAGTATCAACGACCAAGATACGAGCTGCGGATACGGCAAGAAAAGGCGACCAAACAACAAACTCTAGCGCCAAACGAACCTATATAAGTAGCCATGGATAGTAGCGTGCCCTGTACTCCGTGTAGCAGTGCCAATCAGTTTCTGCCTTCTTTATGTGGAAGTTGGCACTATACTATTATTAAGCGCTGGTTCTTTGATAAGATAGGTTGACTAGCAGAGACTTGGGTCATCGGACAGCGCTAAAAATGTTTTCCCTACTGTCGGCGTATCGTCTGTAGGACCGAGGAAACTATAAGTTTAATGACCTATATATATATATATATATATATATATATATATATATACGTGCGGCAGCCAGTTACGAGGCAAAGACTAGTATCTCATATTTTTTCCAATGCGTTTAACATACACTCCCGACATGTTCAAACACAAGAAACAGATTCCCATACGAAATCAGGGTCGAACTTGCCATCGAGCACATACGATCTCAGGCAATTGCACATGATCTACACAGGCCACGCTATTGGCGGGCCGGACATTTGGCAACGTCGTAGTCGTAGTAGATGCTATCGGTGGAACGCTGTGTGTAATTCCATATCGCCCCCTCCTTTCTTTGGCGAGTTTAAGTGAGCCGCCGTCCATTCTGGTCAACTAATCGTTATCTTAACGACCTAATCTAGCCCGCAGCTAGAATATGGAATGGTCTCAGCCAATTTACTCAGGACGACGAGGAGAGGATCTATTAAGGATTATGTGTGGGTTTCCTTACGCAGACTTTGGAGGCGCTAGCCAATTTCGACACACCACGAAGGCGATGCCATTTTCGTCCGGCTAAATCGCGTATCATTCGATTGGGTTACTTAGAAGTTTTGTGTACGCATTTATAGACACATGCGCTACTATATATATATATATATATATATATATATATAGATATATTTAATTGGGCAATCCACATTGTTTCATATTCAGCATGCTTGGAACCGAATATCACTTTTAGGTTAAGCTGCGGCTCAAGGGCGTGAAGGGGCGTAAGGCGAGAGGAGAATGCGTGGCGTACACTGTTAGACAACGGGCGTATCAACTGACCTTACGAGCCTATAGTGGTTAGTTCACACTTGTCAATGGGTCGGTCAATTAGAGTGCGGATATCTGTGGCTGCCCATACCGCCGTTGTTTCAATCATGGCTACTATTTTGTGTTGTTACTTGCTTTCAAAAGTATAACGTTCCTTCTTTATTTAGTTATTAAAGAGTTCTTACTTATCCACTGTAAAGGATACGTTACTCATTTTATGCCAGCCTCGTTCAATATTCCTGTGTGCTTTTCCGTCTGCCTCTAGCTTTAGCGGCACTTGTTGATGTTGTTGTTGTTTCTGCTGTTGCTGCTAAATGATATCTTGTTGTTGTTGTTGTTGTTGTCGTCGCAGGTAGCACTATTGATGCTTCCCTAGTTAGACACGTTCGCCTATCGATGCTAAAGCGACGTATTTTTGTGGAATTCTCTATGCACCGCTGAGTGTTCGCACTCAGCCCACTCTCTACCATTGGGTGTGGGTTAACGTCGTTTCAAAGGTCTCAACGTTGGTGGGTCGCTGCCGATGACGCCGAGCCGTTGTTTCTTGCCGGGTAGCCAACGTTGCCTGACCAGCGTTCTGTGTAGTAGGCGTATTGTCTACGCGTCTAATGCATGCATGATCTACCGCGTTGCACGAAGGGCGGACCACCGGATAAGTATAACCAAGTATAACCGAAACCGTACTGAAGACACACACGCTCACACAAGCAGTCGACACATAGCGACGACATTGCGGCAAAAACCTATACCATGACAATCATAAGAATAAGAATGATAATAACAATAGTAGTCGTAAGTAGCCGTAGTGCTACTTCCTGGTCGCGATAGTAGTAGTAGTAGTGATAATAATAATAATAATAATAATAATAATAGGCAGCATGGCTTTCGGCAGCACCACGGTTAAGCACTACGGTAAATGGGCTGATTACGAGCTGAGAATGGATGCTAGCAACAACTGGCCCGGCTCCGACTGCCAGCGGGGGCGGTCTGGTATTGGTGGGCGGTTGGCGGGCGAGCGGGCGGCCGGGCAACACGGGCAAGTCTAGCGGTTGGCGGCGGACTCCGGAAGTGCATTGGTCTCGTCCGTTTCCGGTCGCCGTGTTGGTCGCCTCATGTCGACCGTCGCAATAGAGCGGTGACGACGACGGTGTCGCTCTCGTCAGGCCGCGCTCGTCGGCTGCCGGCTGCGGACATAGTCGCGAAGGACGTTGCGACTCTGTTGCGACTACCCCCGCACCGCCGCTTGTTCCACAGCAGCAGGAGCAGCAGCATCAGCAGCAGCATCGGCGGCGGCGGCGACACAAAGCAAGTTTGGAGAAAGAGAGAGAGAGCAAGAGGACAAGAAATAAGGGCAGAGAGCGAGAAGAAGAAGAAAAAGCGACGGAAAAGAAAGAAAGAAACTCACTCGAAAGAAGCCTTCTTTCCTATGGCCCGCTAAAGGAATACGTCGTCCCCTGAACGGGGGATATTAGGTCCCCTTGAACGGGGGACATGAAGGCCCCTGAAAGCCCATGATATTTGGGCCCGGGGACGGAGGGTGGGGGGGGGTGCTAAGGGAAGGAAGCAGCGAATTTCTTTTTGCAGCAGCAATGGCCATCAGAGCAGCAGTGCCCCGAAACGGTTGCAGAGCGTCCGTAGTACTCTCAAATGCGAACTGTGATCGCACGGGCGCGCGCACGTTACTGTTTAAGGACACCCTTTGATAGCCGTAGGGCAGTCTAGAAACTGTAAAGGAGAAAAGGCATCAGGCGCACATAGTTGGTTCGTCACATCAAGCCGGCGTTCGGGAACGCTTTGTAACATGGATGCAACATGTCATCTGTATTGTGCAGGCAGCCCGTCACTGACTAGAACATGCAAAGTGTATCTAAAACGCAAATACGGCACAGAGAGGCAGACAGGCCTCTATTTCGTGTAGTCCACGTTGAAAACCGTAAAATGTACGCGGCGTGCTTCGTCAGATTGCCACTGCGCAGGCCGAAAAGCTTAAGACCCTTACGGAACCGCAGCAACAAAAAACCCGTGACGCAAACTAACAAAGCCAACAATGCGTTACCAACCAAAAATGTATCTGAGGGTGATATTACTTACATTACCAATATCGTAATGAGGGTACTTACTTTAGCTAACATTAAAGTAATAAACGCGTATTGGTACTTAAATCCGGCAACGTCACGTTGCATCAGTAGGCGGCGGAGCTGATGCAATAACTGCTCTACAATTATTCACAACTTTTGTTAGGCTAATTAACCGATTGTCGCAGAAGGTCATTGTTTCAGCTAGTAGAGTACAAATATCTTCACTCGCTTGAAGCGCAACACCCATTCGTTACACTAGAACAAAGTTCTTCAGCATAGCCCCAACAATGTTCTCTTCATGTGATTCATGCTTTCTGACGTGCGTTAGTCGTATACAACGTAAAAACTACTTATAGAAAAGTTCTCCTGCAAGTTAACCGTGATACCACTTCTTTCATTCTTGTACAGCCAGGGAACAAATCGTGCTAAGAATTGCGCCGGATTTAGAATTAAATGGAATAAACTTTTATTTGAGCGATAATGCGGGGTAGAATATCGATATATATATATATATATATATATATATATATATATATATACTGTTTATTATAAAACTATACTGTAAAATTGTTAGTATAATATATATATATATATATATATATATTGTTTATTATTTTATTATGTTAACTCTTACAACTAAACCAAAAAATTGTCAGTATAATATATACATATATATATATATATATATATATCGAAAGTTTTTTATAATCGCAAGTTCTTATTTTAACGTTTACTAGAACTCTACAAAAAAAACATTTTTCCCATTGGAGGGAGGTTGGGGAAACGTTTTGTTTAAAAGCGAGGATGAATTTGATAAAAGTAGCTATTCTGCTTTTTTTCTCCTACATAGTTGTGCAAAATCTATGTTTGCGGAAGAGCCAGTCAACATAACGAAACTAATCATACCAGCGTGTTCGGTGGAAAATTGAATGGCACCCGACGCAACGACGAATAGCGAAATGAAGAAAAATCATAAAAAGTCGATACCTTGTTTTGTCTTACGTTAAAGCTTTTACGTTCAGGAGCGTATTTTTTTCCAATATGGCAGAAATTTACGCTCAAAGGGACTATTAGACAATAGCAAATTCAGCAAACATCATTTTTTGTAGCAAAGTGATGGTGATGCGCTGAGAATGGTCGTTTGGGTGCACATTTTTGGTCATAAGAGCCTAATTTTCCGCGAGCCTAATTTCCTAACGCCTCCGAACGTGAGAGCTTTAGCGTAAGACACAGCAACATTTCGATAGTTTATTACTTTTATAAATCTGGCTATTCGTCTTTAGCTAGCTTGCGTCGGGTGTCATTCAGATTATGCAGAAGTTTCCGCCGAACACGCCTATATGACAACGAGTTAACATGCGTTGACCTGAAAACGTAGTTTTTATTCCGCAGTTGTTTCATAGCAGTATAGGAGAAAAAAAGGCAGATTAGCTACTTTTTTAATTTCATCCTCACTCATAAACACGACGTTTCCGCCTCTTCCTTCCATTGGGAAAATTATTTTGCCGAGTTCGACCAGACAATAAAATAAACACACATGGTTATGGAATATATATATATATATGAGTTTGTATTCAAGACGGTACATTTTCATAATATAATCGTCATTATACACAATTTGAACACTTCAGTAACCGTCCCACCAGGCAAAAGTGCAGCGACGACCGATGTGTCCGGCAGTTTGTTGCGTAGAATCTAGCGCACGCCTGCAAGCTCAACACAAATTACTTTGTACCTTTCTCTAGTCAAAGAAAGTACAGAGGCGTCGGAAATGGCCTCAAAAAGCCTAATGCCTGGAGTTCCCGCCTTACGTACTTCTTCCGTGGTTCCACCTCAAGTGCTTCTCCCGTGGCTTAAGCCACCTGGGAGGCAGAGCAAAAGTAGGTTAAATGGGTAATTTAGCAAGCCACCACCAAGAGTTTCACTCGGTACATGCGTAGCAGTATCTCATCTAAAATTTTAAATTAATGTATTTGCACGTTTAACTAAACGACGATCGGTTTCCCTAAACGCTATAGTTTTGTCAAACTAAAATCGCAAGAACGATTGCTGACCCGCTTTTTAGTGTGCTACAAACTTGTCTAGAAGAATCATGTATCGTAGACTATTTATACAAAACAGAACTATTCAGCGGATATGGGTTAAGTGACTTAGGTAATCAGGTCACAGAGTATATGACTAAATATACAGATGTATGAATGTACACAGATACGAGTCGTATCATAATCAAGGAGAGTTTCCTTCTGGGCTCTGTATAGAAGATATAGCTAAGGGCGTAAGTCCAGAATACTAACTTTACGACGAGCTCTGCCAGGTAATCGGTGGATTCACTTACTGTATGATGGAATGCGCCAGTCGCGCTGGGAAAGGCATTGTCGGCCATGTCATCGAGCCTCAGGACCTTGAATCAGGCGATCAGAATACTTCCTGAGCTGTGCTACCCGTGTAGGGTCAAACATGGGCATGCCCTGCCTTTAGAGCTGGATAGCCAGGAGACAACAGTGGCTCTGCGGATGTTATTGATACGTCGAGCAAAGATTTAAGGCTTAGCAGGATTAGGTCGTCATCGTATGAACGGAAAAATGAATCCCACGTAGGAGGCTGGAAGTATTGTAAATCTGAGTGCCGACAAGGAAAACCTGTGAAGGATGCAATTCCGGTAGGCACTCAGGAGAGCCAGGCGACCAGCGGCGATCTCCAGCTTTGTTTCCCATCGTTTGATAGCTCGAGTAAAGTGCACTTCTAGTAACTCCAAAGCACGATAGCTGCTCATTTGGTAGAAGTCCAAGGAAGGTCTGCAGATCAGGTAGGAAAGATGTGTTGGGACAGATCGGTTAAATCTTTTGCTTTGCTGAATTGAGTAACGTAAAAGTTTATAACCCATCCGATGTGCTCCATAACCATACCCAATTTATTACAGCCCAGGGC
>QVRM01002329.1:0-220000 GCA_003439945.1 Dermanyssus gallinae
CGCGGTAACGCACCTGTCTTGTAGCCATTTAGTAGGTGTTGTTGCGCTTTAAAGAGCAGCTTGCATTGTCGTCCTTCCTCATGTTCCTTATGGTGTTTCTCTGCAATTATGTTATTGTCACGGCTTAATCTGATATAAAGAAACATCATCGCAAGACGGTTTTTGGTTGTATATATATTAATATATATATATATATATATATATATGTGTGTGTGTGCTCATGCCTATTTAGGTTTTTTTTCAACAGAGGAGAACAAATAATTCCTATCTAAGCAGGATTTAAGTCCTATGAATGGTAATGCTAACTTTTTGTGGTCTGATACAGCGTCCTTAAAGATGATTAAATATATATATGCTTACTTATAGCCACGTCATGTCATCCAAACATCTTGATATTTTCTTCTATTTGAAGCCTCTAATTTCTGTGACGACCTTTTGTCCCATGGCGGTTTGTGGTCCCCTTCGACACACCGCATGACTTGCCACACTGCTTGGCGTGCAAAATTGGAAACATAAATGCATATACTACACGTAACTAGAACGTCATCATCATTTTTATATTTAACCATCTTGACAGGTGTCTCCTGTTTAGCTAACTAGATCTGGATAAAAAGGGTTAGGTTTAAGACATGGATTTATATGTTGCAAATTATCTCGGTTTCTTAACAGTTCTCGCGTAACAGTCATTCGGCAATATGCATATAATACACAGCCAGACTTAAGAAGTATTTTCGGCTCAAAAGAGCAGCAAAATCCAATAAATGAATATATTTTTGTATCTCGTGTTAAGGAGAATGACGGGCCACATACAACCTTTAATTAGATGCGTGCTAAAATAAGTATGTTGCAAAAAGTATCCGTCTATTCGCATACAAAACAATCGCAGAAGTACTTGTCAAAGTTTGCGAACTTTAAATTTAATTTAAACTACGTGTTTGATAAACATAGATCTCAATTTAGAAATAAATCTGTACAGCACAAGAAGGAAACAAAGTTTAGCAGAAAGATATATGAAACAGAGTAAATCCTCAGTCACACGATGAAGGAGATAGGTATAGCACATTCGGGGTAAACAATATACCTTTTATATTGTAGAATACACCCCTATTCTTGAAATAATTATAATTATAATTATTCTAAATTCTAATTCTATCAGTAGAACACTAGTGCTAACTAAGCTGACATTCGAGTGAACGGCAAAAATAAAGATAATTGAGATTCTCAGACGGCCTAGCAGTATAGTAATTAACTATGTACGACCTAAACAAAAGCACCTAACCATGGCATTCGAGCACTGCACACGTTGACTAGTATCTAATTCTGCCGTAATTTGCGCCCCAAGATCACATACAATTACAACTCCTAAAGTCAATATTTAATAAATATTTATTATATAAATTAAATAAAGAAGCATTACAACGAAGGTAATGCGATAGCATTTACATTTCCGTTTATATATATATATATATTATATATATATATATAATATACATATAGAAAATATTGTGATGATTTATTAATCATTTACAATACGTTTGCACACTCGGCAGTGCTCGCCTTAATAAAAATTGTGGTAAAAAGTGTCACGTGAGGTTAAGAATCAGCTGTCCGTGTCCTTGCTTGATGGTAGCCCCCGCTCTTATGGACCCGGTGCGAGCGGTATATCCTCAAGGTTCCTTGCAACGTTAAAACGGTAAGATCCTATAAGATTCTTCTTCGTGACGCCGAGTCCCAAGAGCGTCCTCGCAGATTCGGAGTCCCATACACCACTCATAGAGATAGTGATGGATCCGAATCTGCGAGGTTTTTGCGGGTTGGGGAGCGCCGCTCTTAGAAACTCGACGTCATATTTGGTGATCTTGTCCTGCCGCGCTTTTGCCAGGCCCCAGGTTCGGGCCGCAAACCTCGGCATCTAAAACCCAGACCTCGGTAGGTGTTGTTATTACGAGGTCGGGCTTTAGACCCGGTGCGCCCGGTCGACGGAATACTCGCTCACGAACCACCTCATGATCCCTCTCGCGGAGAAGACGCGCCACGCGATCACAGACGTCGTCATGTCTCTTTATAGTTGTTTGTGTGTTGTATCGCACATCTGAGCGACATGAGCCAACGTCTCAGGCGCATGACACCCGTGCCTACAACGTTTGTTGTAGCCCGGGCGTCCCCTGGCCAATCTGGCACGCGTTGGTAGTGCGTTGATCCTGAGTTTTAGTAGGTTTAAATACTCCTTACCAGATAGGTAGAGCATACCCTTAATCCAGTAATGTACAAAAGGCGTTTCGTGTGCTTTTTTTTCCGTTGTGCAGAATTTTCCTCCGAACACGCCGGTGTAATCGGTTCCTTCATGCGTTGGTTCTCCCGCAAACGTAGATTTCGCACAACTATGTAGGAGAAAAAAGGCAGAAAAACTACTTTTATAAACTTCACTCTCTCTCCTAAACAAGACGTTTCCTGCGTCTTCCCTCCATAGGAAAAACTTATTTTCTTGCCGAGTTCTATCAAACCTCGAAAGAAGTACAATACTCCCTGAATGGACCCTATATATATATATGTTGTGTTGTGTGTGTGTAGTTGTAAATCTTAATTTTCGGCGCTGGTATCAACCCCTATCTTACTCGAGCAAGCAGTGCAGGAACCGCCGTGGAGCATGCCAGCTCGCCGCGTCATATTTAATGTTACGAGCAGAGCCGGTCTGGTGAAAATCCAGGTGTGAAGCGTAGACACACCCAGGTACACTAGACGTGCACAATGTACCCAGCGGACATGTGTCAGCTAGCGTAAGTTATTCCACCCCAAATATAGTTTGCGGTCTAAACGTCGGGACATCCCACCTCTGTCGAGGCCTCCCTCGTTCACCTTCGCACGCCGCTCTTGCGTAAAGTTACGGGAAAAGCGCTGTTTCCGGTGACCTCAGTCTGACTCTGGCCGTGTCGCGCTTGCCGGCTCACCGCTTGGCAAGAGTTACACAGAGTTTTGGGCAAGCGTAAAACCTTCCCTATGCACGTGGTGAATCATCTTGCAAGTTGGGCAAAGTTTGCCGCTCTGAGATAACACCACACCCTCCTTAGTCTGACGCTCACCTTGGGGAACGGTCTTAAACTCAAACATGTTCACGGCGTTTAACGTGTAGCGACAGCTTGCGGACATTCTGAATTGTCGACTAAATTAAAGCGCACAATGCCTGGTAGCAGTTGCTAATGTGAAGCGTGAAAAGTTGCTTCTAAAATAATTAATCTGAACACCTATGCATGAAACCTCAAACTTTATCAGTGGAAAGATAGACTTTCGTGACGAATTGTATTTGCTTTCGTGTTTTTTTTACTGTATTTTTTTACGGCATTTATGGCCCAGATAGTTTGTCAGGTACTGCGATCCTAAATGAATATCTTATGCACCTAAGTTAGCTCAGGATAACTCGCACGTAGTTAATATCAAAAAGCTAGAAAAGACCCCCTGCACAAAAAGGCCACAGACTTGGGCGATCGGAGAGTGTCGAATAATTACAACAACTGCATGCGTGTAGTTTGATGAGATACAAATGAAGACTTTATATGACCAATTCATGGAATACAGGGAGAATCCCTTTTAAAATGCAGCGGACTAACACGACAACTTGTGATCGAGTCGATTTTTCGGATTTGCATTACCTACTGTTGTAGTTATGCATTGCCTAGAATAGTTCGTAACGATTCCTTTATTAGTGGATCGCTTAAACAGGATTTTTAGTGGCCCCGTACAACGATAGCTCAACGAAGAGAACTGATAAAATTCCATTAGGGATATCATGTAGAGGAGTTGTACGTTGGCTACAACTTTGTAGTAGTTTATAAATAGTAGTCAGAAAAAGGTTAACTTTTTCAGACAAGTGCAATAAAGAACCAGATGACAATAAAGCTGAGACCAGAAATAGGGCTCGCAATGGCAGGAACCAGCATTGACGACAACAATTTTGTGATCACAGCCTCAACATCAGAAAAAAGGGCAAGGTTAGCGAGCAAACACATATTTTATATGAAATAAGCTTATGCAGATAACCGTGGACATTATCGAGTACGGATGAAATTACAGGCGATCACATACTAGAAGTGCGGGCGCTATTCAGGCAATACGTTGGCACGTGGCGGAGTGGCCTGGGTAGTATAAGGACGCAGAAGTGTATACGCTGACGCACTAGAAAAAGTATAACGCACTTTGGTGGCGCAGTGTAGACTCCGTGCTTGGCTATTCCACGCTGTCACACGGATTTGTTGCTACAAGAGGCCCACATAAAATGAAGCACAGCCGAAAAGGTACTACCTATTCGCAACAATTCGCAGTACAAGATGGCGTAAAAAGTTCCTTTTACATTATCTTGTACCGTTTAACTATGTAAAGTTCAGAAAACCTAAAGGGGGGGGGGCAGCTTGACCGTGGTTAGTCGAAAAGAATATTATTGTGATCTACGTCGGCAGCCTTACAACTGTCGTTGAAGCAAACTATCACACAAAATATCTCAAACGTATATCCAACGTAGACGAGCGTCGCGGGTTGCCCGCAGGAGCAAGTTAAAAGCAGCTAGATGGAATCCGCGCGGACCGCAGAAATCTCGCACAACGCACGACGCAGATGTGCTTGAGTTTCTGCATAAGGTGAAAGCTACAGAAGTGCCACATCTGCCCTCAGAATTTGGCAGCGTTTTTTAGAAGGCCTTTGATAGAACACAGATAGAAACGTTGTAACGTTTGTTCTGAAATCTAAATTATTATTTGGATTTTGGCACAATTTCCACTAATTTCTACACATTTCTTGATGCAGTGGATCAGCCGCATCGAAATACACCTTTTTTAACAAGGAAATAATGTTTCTTGATATTTCTTGCCCAGCCTTCTCGACGGCTTCAAGCAGCGATTCAACTCGAACCGTCTTTTACGTAGTATTATGGTTATTTTTTAAAGAAAGATCTCACGGTGCCAAACCGGGTGAATAAGCTGGGCGCTTATTCAGCGTGGTGAGAAAAGCCGCAGTGTTTTTGCCCGACATTCTGCAGCACACCAATCGCATGTCTCTGATTCAAATTCTTTGAGTTCTGTGACTGCCAGCCTTTTTCATTTCATGCCTAGAGCCGAAGCTAGCGACCAGCATCTTGCCAGCCCACCGTTGGCGCTTCACGTTATCGTGAAGGCGCTTCAACGCCTGACCACTGTGCGTTGAGTAAAGCTCGTAAAAGTGCACAGAAGGGTATAGAAATGTACCAAGTTTCGTCACCGGTGACGAGTCCTCGAAACCAAAGAAGACCGTCCCTCGTCGAATGTTATCGCTAGAGCCATATGTATCCGCCTCTAATGTTCGACCTGTAACAACTCTCGAGGCACTTATCGAGCAGCGTATTTAGTGGCTCCGAGGTAGTCGTGCAGGTCCTTGACGGAGGGACTTGGCGTCGAAACTTCTAGTCTTTTTTAGCGACGCATTTGTTATCTTTGAGTTTTCGTCACTCACAGCCTTGATACGAGCCACATTTTCGTACAAGGACGAGACTACAGAAAGATTTCCCATAACGAGGAAGCGCAATAAGCTAGGCGTGAAAAGCAACGCTTCTTGTGCCAAGGCTGTATTTCCTCGTAGAACTAACCGTTATTGTGTTAGTAAATGCTATTTCGTTAGCCCCCTCTTCCCCCAAAAGCGGCCTTTAACAGTTGAGCATCCGCTCACACTTGAATAACATGCTATGCACGTACCCTTCGGGATTGTTAAGTGTCGTGGAATACTTAGGTCTCTTCTGAAAAACGAGCTAGGAAGCAGACTAAATTTACTACGAACATTTGGCGTAGTCGGAGCAGCCCTTGGCGAAAGTCTCCGGGCCTTTCTGATTTGCTTACCAAAGTTTTAGGAGTGCATGCGGATGTATATACCTGAGCTTCCTCTGCGTTTTAACGAAAGAAGAAGACGTCTCCGAGAGTTGTGTTGCCATAGCGTGGCTGTAAATGAGGATATTTTGCAAAGCTATGTTGACAGAAATATCTTCGTTCAACGGTCGTATTTGTGGTAGAACGCACCTATTTTTAAGGCAATTAGAATGCAGAAATGAGCATGGCACGTGAATACAACATGAACTACAATACCAAGTGCCGCGGTGAGCCGCATCAATTACTAATTAATCACCGCAAGCATTATTCTGATGTCAGGCACAACAGAGTACAAACAACTAAAATAAAACTACTAGTAGATATATATATATATATATATATATAAACGACATGCAATCCTTCTGCATGTTTAACAAGATTAGTGTAGTTATGGATGAGTGCTTTGCTAATAGAGTAGATTATTAACAGTTTTAGGTACAATGTAGAGGTTGACAAATGCAAACAACCCACGTGCGAGTTTTGAACATTTCCAAAATTATGAAAGCAATCGGAGTATGCCTCTATGTGTGATACAGCTCAAACGTTATGCAGCGTCAGATTTTACTTGAGGTATAACCAAGGTTTGACAAGACCTCCAGTGCTGGACTGCGACTTCTACATCTGAGAATATAAGATGATCACTTTTTAATGATCTAGATGAGTTATTATCTCTATTAGACATTTGGCAGAGCGTTCACCTTCGTTGCCGAGAGAATTCTATCGCAATAGTTAACGAATACGTGTTAAACGTTAAACAGTAACTTTTTCAATTAGTTCCATCCTGGGGTCCATTTCGGCATATCCAAGCATTAACGCGCTTAAGAAAAGCCGATTATGTGCATCTGCAGCTCGCTTAGGCTCATCCTATTCACTGCGAAAAGCGTCCTGTCTATTGGACAGCATGCGCAATGCGACGCAACGCTTTGTCGATTTCAGAAGCGAGAACTTCTTCCAAACAGGAATAGAAAGCTCATATGTCGTTACGAGATGACGACACAATTTCAAATACAAAATTGCGCGCGCTTCCTGACAAAAAAAACATTGTTTTCGCAGTGGACAGAAATGAGCAACGCTCCCCGAATTCACAGACACGTAGACGTTCATATGGATTTTCATTCGGAAACCGGGGAATCCTCAGCTCTAAGCTCACGTATACTTCTATCCAGGAAACGTGTATTTTTGAATATTTTCCGTACGTAGCCAATAAATGCGCTAGCCGAACCCTTATTTACAAACTCTCCTCAGCAAGTACCGAATGACACACAGAAGCAGACAAGCGCACGCATTACGCTAATTACAGAATAGACGACAAAATATGTCTGGAAGGCCAATTCACATACTGCCGCTGCCCTCGTCACGGAATGCGGCCTAACTAAGCACAAAAGTCAAACCACATCCCAGGCTTGCTAAGCACGTTTAAGTATAGACTTGTCGTTAGCCAGCAGAGATGAATGGAGTTGGTTGTCTGGCTGGCAGCTGACCGTATGCTGCAGGCGTAGCACTCGAAATTAAATTACGTTTTGTCACGAGATTGTTGTTAATGTTGTGGTTGTTGTTAATGTTATAATGCTGTTGTTGTTGTTGTTGCTACCGTTATATTTGTTGCTATGATTCTTGCAGTTGCTGCATCGTTATTATTGCTGTCTTATAGATGTTGTCTTCTCCCACGGTACGAGCACTGACGGTTGATCTATATATCCATCCCCAATTGATTCGTTTTCTGTCCGGGTCGTACTACAATTGGCTAAGAGGTTCAATGGTCGAAAATACGAATCTCTATGTAATGCTGCTACGTTTCACACACACGCCCCCTCGCTCTCTCATCTCTCTCTCCTTTACCATATATCTCTTCTTTCCTTATTTTCTCTTTCCCGCGCTTTATCCCTCTCTCTTTCTCTATTTCCCTTGTCTCCTTCCTCTCTTTATAGTGAGCGTGTCTATAATTGATTGACCTTATACATACAACGAGGGAGGAGACGGGCCAAAGAAGAAACCACAATATTCCAATGGTCACGGCGGAATGCGTGCCCGGTGTGGGCCGCTGCATTGTGGTCCGACTGGTTGTCGATCGGGACTTACTCTCTATGAGATCGAGACAGTGACGGTCGGGACAGTTATGTGGACCCGGTAGGAAAGGTATTCCGCAACTGGGACATCTCCGGGCCATGTCGTTTTCTGCTGATTCTGTATCTCTAGCAAAAACCTACGAGGGCGACAATAACGGCGCTAACCAGCGAGCTGGACAAGGGACTGGTTCGGCCTTTCGTTGTCCTATTGTTACGACGTCCGTCTACGAATGCTGATGGAAGTTGTTCGCGTCGTTGGTTGTTGTTGTTGTTACTGTGGTGATTGTTGATGAAGTTATTAGTTGACTTGGTTAAAAATCTTACTTCATGTCTCATAAAGCAGTCTGGCGTGAGTGTGGCGCACGGTCGCCATCTCTACGCACTATCTTCTACTGTTATTATTATTATTATTGTGATACCTGTACATTATGATAAAGAAAAACCTTATTTAGAAAATTATTATTATTATTATTATTGTGAGCTATGAACGTTTAAGCCAGGTTTATCCTGCTCTGTGATTATTACTATAATAATAATAATAATAATAATAATAATAATAATAATAATAATAATAATAATAATATTATTATTTTTTTTTTTTAGAAACAAGGGTTTATTTTATCAATATGACATGTATCACAATTATCAATATATTACTTATATAATATCTACAATATTGCTTATATTATTCTTATTGCTTGAGTGTCGGTGACCACTCAACATCATTTGGCGTTGCCTCTCTGCAATTCTAATGACACTCTCTGTCGGAGGAAAGCGGTCGATCTTGGCTCCGCTGTGGCCTCGAACAGCTTCTTCCCAAGCTCCTTTGTCAGTTTGAGTGCATCCTTGCCCCAAACGCCAGATGACTCGAGACCGAACGCCATTACAACGTGGTCCTCAAGGAGATGCGCGTATAGGCGCCGTTTGTGCATCTCCCGTTGGTGGATAATGTTGTATAATAATATAATAATAATAATAATAATAATAATAATAATAATAATAATAATATTATATTATTATTATTATTATTATTATTATTATTATTATTTACTACCACTATCGATAACCGTCTATAAGACTTAACTTGTGCCACCTGTTCGATGCGACCAATCCGGCGACATCACTCAATAGTCAAAGCACCTAATATGGTGAGTACGCGACGTACCAGCAATTTTCTTATTGAATGTCTATAGTAAACTCTTGCATATGCAGTTGGCGGAAGTAAATTCGCCGACCAGAGAGCAACGAACTAAAAAGTCACGCAAGCTTGCAAGACTCTGCTAATTCCTGGCTTCTGACCAGCCGCGACTGTAGGAGAGGATCTGCAATTGGCCAACACTACAGGCCAAATTCACATTTTTTATTTTTCCTTCTCACCCAGATTATTACGTAAACAATAAACACCCTGAATTGACAAATTATAGACATTAGACACAGCGCGTATTTCTTTCACATCACTGGATATTCTGCCCTCCTGCGAGTTCGGCTATCGACTGAACTGCTGGTCATACTGCGGCCTGGTGTCTGTTGCACTGGCCTAAGCACCTCGCGCATCTCCAGCTCCTCTGAATATCATAGATATTCAGAGGAGTTTGCACCATTTTATGGTGCAAATTCAGTACGTGATAAAATTCGTGTTATTGCCTGTTCTTGACTTTGGTATCTCGCCAGGTTTTATACCTCATCGCTACCGTAGTGTCGATTTCTATATCGATTTCCTTTAATGTTTTCATCCACTTTATAGTGTTGTCCTCAAACGCCCTCGTCCTTGGCAAGCCCTGTCGTGACTGTAATCCCTGTGAAATTATAAAAAAAATATATATAGTATACATTGTTCGGCGTTCTAACAAACGCACCAACTGCTGTTTTGAAAACAATATGCTGGTCAATAACCACTGTAATTACCATTTGTGTGCAGTGCTTATACAACGCACTCCTTGAATTTTGTCGAGACTGATTTTCTGCATCGTTGTTCGATTCAACCGTTTTCAATCAGTTTTATTTATCGAAAACTTAAGTATTGTAAAATGCAGCTCTGTGAATAAACCACTGTTTGAAATAAAAAAATATATTTTTTATGGTTGGACGAAGTCAAATTTACAGCCACTCGATCAACTCAAAGCCAGCGTTAGCTAATCACACTATCGTAGGTAAACTATTCGGTTACATACGGCACTAAACGTAACCGAATAACTCGTCTGCATATTACTATGTGTGGAAGACCAAAAAAAGATTTAATTTTCTGAAAGCATTTCTCTAGCTTTCGACTTAAAGCACAATCCAGCAAGGTTTGGCAATACTTTTCTACGAAGCTCAGACAATAAATTTCAACGTCTGGAGGAGAAATATATATATATATATTATATATATATATATATATATATATATAGATATATATATATATAATATATATATATATATATATATATATATTTATATATATATGTATACATATATTAGCATACTATGTCATATAGAGTATATATATATATATATATATATATATATATATTTTGTTTTTATATATATATATAAGCATACTATGTCATATCGAAAGGATCTGCAGCAACTCAAATTGAAACAACAACAACAACAACTAGAACAAAGGACGGTTATAACGAACGCGACCGGTGGCAAGCGGCCAAAAGCCTGCTGGCGGCCAAACCGTTAAAAGCCACGAACTAAATACACCGCAATCGAGTAACACGAATAAAAATACGAACGAAGTGTAGGCTAGGCTATGGGGGCATCATCTGTGGGACATGGCAGAGAGTCATCGAGCGTGTCTGCGCGATGCGCGCGAACGCCCTAAGGGCTTCTCTCTCTCTCTTTCTCGGAGCGCCTCGAGCTCGACCTTAGAAACGACAGGCCATAAAGTCAAGCTCGCTAGCCTTCGTTTGTTCTTCTTTTTCTTTCTTCTTATGCAGGCCACCAAGCCTCCGATACGAAGGTAGACAGATATTCTCCTAATAGGTAGTTGCACACGCTATCGGCCGGCCGGGCTGACGGGCCTGTTTTTTCTTTCGACTGCTCCAGTAGCCGCGCGTGTTCAGCGGACTTCAGCGAATTATCGAAGCCATCGAAGAACAACCGCGCTCTGTGCTGCTATTATTATTATCATTATAGTAGTCGCCTTGGTCTGTCTGGTAGCGGTTGGTCGGTCGATCAATCGATTAAGCGGTCTTTCCTTTTCTAACACGAAGGAGAAAAAGTAAGTGACGGGAAGAAGAAGAAAAGCAACAGAGAGAGAGGGAGAGAGGGGGAGGCAAAAACATAAGGGTGTATTTATGGACCTCGGTGTATGAATAGCCATTGTAATTTATTGGTAATTGTGCTCGTCGTAATAATTAAATGTGTGGGGGGGGGGGGGGTCGCAATCACAATCATCATCACAATCATCATCATCACCATGAGGAAGATTGGTGGTCAGTTAAACAAAACGGCTATTTGCGTGACGTTTTGTGTTTAAATTCATAATTAAAACGACGGCACCGGCAGTATTTACAGGCGCAAAATGTGCAAGCATAATACTGGGTTGTAGTTTTGGCTCTTCACTGACATCTTATATGATGAGTTCGCTAAGAAACGGTAACCCGTTATGATTGCTATTGTAGCTATCTGTGTGCGTGCAGGCAGTGTTTGTTGACATTTGATAGACATTTCGGAATATCAGTATGGCTGAATTGCTCTGAGTGGTGTGACAGGAAAATGATCGATTCATACAGTGGTGGGACACGTATATTTCGTTTCTATTCGTTATCTTGACCAAAAGATTTGACTTGTGACCTTCTTAATTGACACTTTCCAAAAGCTAAACAGAGGCCCAGAGAAAGACAACGAAGAATCGAATTGTGGTCAAATCCAAAGCTATATATATATATATATATATATATATAATGCGAGGTGTAAACGTTGATCGTGATCAGCAGTGGCACGGCTTATCGGCCTAGTCAGTGCACAAAGAAGGTGAAAAGCCTGTATGATTGCGCCGGCTTGTTGAACCCTATGAAAGCACAGTGGTAAAGTTGGTACATTTCATCAAAAGCTAAGTATAGGAAGGGACTAATAGGGGCGAACAAGTACCGTGAGGGAAATGTAAATGGAACTCAAACGAAAGAGTTCAACAATACGTGAAACCACATTGACTTAAACAGATGACTGTGCTGTTGCGCAGTGTACCTATCAACTGTCACTTCGGCGTAGCCACAGGATTTCGGGTACAGGCTGTCTGTTCAGCTGAATGTCTGCAACTAGCATAGTCAAAGGCTCTGTGCACTCGAGTATTAAACAGCTATGCCGACGCTGCATTGGTATATATCCGAAATATGAAAAAGGGTCCAGATAAAAATAACGAAGAAACAAATAACTACACAAAATATACATATAGATGTATATGTTCGCGTAGTGTACATAGTCAGCGAAGTGTCTGACCGGTATTCGGCAGTAAATTGCTTTTCATGTTTGGCATGAACGGCTTTGATTTGAACATAGGTATTATAAACAATCTATATCAGTCGTTGATGGCCTTCGAGCTGTGATTCACCTTTTTACAAATGTGAATAAATTCTAGAAATAAAATAAAACACACCGATCTAACTATCTATTGCACGATGCAGAGCGTTTTCAGATCGGTGCACACGATGAAACGTATGGAATTAACACCTACTTTGTCCGCTAAGCATTCAAGCTGACGTGGACGTGAAAGCGTATGATTTACTGATCCGCTATTAGAACAAACTTACGACAACAACGCATCATACCAAAGGAGCGCTCGGCATTGTTCCACACAACGATACAATATGGGTGTTCCAGATAACAACATATACGGTGCAGAAGTTGGCCATTGATTCCCACCACGGAAACATATGTCATTCGTATCTCTTGCCTAGCGTATGCCTAATGTATGCATCTTAAATGTATAAGAGGCGGTTTCTTAGCAAATGTGTGTGAAGTCAGCACACATGTGCTACTTGCGTCGTCTTTGAATTACGAGGTAGCGATTGCTATTCTATCATGTAGTATAATAATAATAATAATAATAATAATAATAATAATAATAATAATAAAGTCCAGCAGAGTTTGCAACGCGTATGTGGTGAAACTCCGCAGGTATGCCAAAGTTTAACAAAAGCCGCGTGCTTAGCTAGTTTAAGCCGAGTAGCTCCCAACTTAGACAGGTGCTGGGCCTACTCTTAATTGCAATCGCTAACAATATTGCTTGTTGACGTTCATATGTATACATATGGTTGAATATATATATATATTATATATATAATATATATCACGGGTGTTGATCTGTCGCTTATGCTCTCAAGCCTGTATGAAGTTATCGTGCGTCTGTCTGCCTGAATGACCGCTGGCCCTTACGAAGAGTTCGCTTCTGCATTGCCTCCCTCTCGAATGACATGCCGACAGCAGCTGACAAAAGTCTGAGTAACAATGCTCCACATATGCATAATATATATATAATGCTGTGATATATATATATATATATATATATATATATATATATATATATACAGGGTGTTCCTATTTAGTGTGTCCAAAACGCTAGGGTATGGTCAAACTCGGTGAGAAAATCATTTTTGCCAATGGGTGGAAGCCGGGAAAACGTTTTGTTTAGGAGTGAGGATGAAATTTATAAAAGCAGTTATTCAGCCTTTTTTCTTTTACATAGTTGTGCAAAATCTACGTTTGCGAGAGAACCAGTCAGCGCACAAAGGAACCGATCATACCGGCGTGTTTGGCGGAAAATTCTGCACAATAAAATATACATTACTAGCTTGCGTAGCAAAAAGCGAATAGCCAGATTAAGGAAAGTCATAAAAAGTCAAAATGTTACGTTAACGCTTTTTTGTGCAACATCGTAATTTTTTCCATTTCGACCAAAAATGCACGTCCAAAAGACTACTCTCAGGCAATAGCAGATTTAATGCCCACTACATTCGTACCAAAGTGATGGTGCTGCGTTACGTAGTTGCCAAGTAACTAAGCTTCTTCGACAGTCATATCGAAAGCGAAGGCATGCGTACTTGCATAGGGTGTATGAGAAAATTAGGTACATATTTTGAGGTTTGGTAGAACTCAGCAAGAGAATAATTTTTTCTAAGGGAAAGAGGGTGCGGAAACGTCTTGGCAAAATGCTACGGTTCTGGACGTGAAAACTTCAACGTGAAACATAACAACTATGACTGTCGAAAAAGCTTAGTTACTTGGCAACTACGTAACGCAGCACCATCACTTTGGTACGAATGTAGTGGGCATTAAATCTGCTATTGCCTGAGAGTAGTCTTTTGGACGTGCATTTTTGGTCGTAATGGAAAAAATTACGATGTTGCACAAAAAAGCGTTAACGTAACATTTTGACTTTTTATGACTTTCCTCAATCTGGCTATTCGCTTTTTGCTACGCAAGCTAGTAATGTATACTTTATTGTGCAGAATTTTCCGTCAAACATGCCGGTATGATCGGTTCCTTTGTGCGCTGACTGGTTCTCCCGCAAACGTAGATTTTGCACAACTATGTAGGAGAAAAAAGACAGAATAACTGCTTTTATAAATTTCATCCTCACTCCTAAACAAAACGTTTTCCCGGCTTCCATTCATTGGCAAAAATGATTTTCTCACCGAGTTTGACCATACCCTAGCGTTTTGGACACACAAATAGGAACACCCTGTATATATATATATATATATATATATATATATATATGTGTGAGTGCAGGAAGACGTTTAGTTAACACTGTTGTGGAAGGAAAAATTCCACTGGATTTTACAGGTCAGGACGCGGTGTGCGATCAAATCTAACACCAACTTTTACGTAACAGTGTTATGCTCTAGTAGCACCACCAGTTAAAATTATAGCAGCGGTTCGGCAGAATGCATTTATATCGTCAAAACTTGAAGAAAGAGCTTCTACCACGCTCTCCTCGACCATTTTTCTTGTATACGCCGCCGTAGAGTACTCGTTATTCGCAGCGTAATGGGTCTGAGTGGGCGCGTCACATAGGGGCACTCTAGCAAGAACGTAGGCAACTTCAAGGGCATATTGCCTCTTCCCATTCCTCATCTCGACCTCACCGGCGGCTATCTATAGTTTGCCCCCCGACTCCCCCGATGTTTTGTGTGTGTAGTTGTGTACCGTTGTATCGTCTTGCGTCGTACAAAGTGTGAGCATATATGTACGAAATGCTGCGTATCAGTTGTTGAACGACGATCTAGCAACGCATTCTCTCCGCATCCCCCCCCCCCCCCCCCGGAGCGAAAGCACACCAATTTACAGACCTATACAGGCACATGATAAATTGTTTAAGTCTACGCAGGAGAACATCGATTACAGCGGCGGCGAAGGTTCGTCAAAGAACGCGTTGGTATTGTTTAGTTATTATTATTGGCGCTACGTTAGGGTACACTGTACTATTCGTTGTATGCCGTGTTGCCTCGTTGTCAAGGGGGGAAAACAACACCCGATAGCTGCAGAAACTGCTGCCTCCCCAAACGTTGGTATGCACTGTAAACCTCTCGTTCTTTGTATAAACACTCTGCATGATTTCGCAGAAAATACCTGTGCCGGGACCGAAACACGGAGTCGATGGCAAACGTTGTGTAAGCTAAACGTTTCAGTACGTTGGCGGATGTGATGTTTTACAAATATTTTTACAAACTGGTCTGATTAAATGACAATTTACACACATTTTTGTAGTAGCAACTTTTTCAAAAGGGATACACGAACACAATATTGTGGTGCCCGCCGACTGCAATGTTATTCGTGTGAATGACAAAAAGGAATGCTTGTAATAAAAAAAACGTATGTATGGCATAGCGAAAGATAATTGCGTGACATCAAAAAATAGGCCCGAAACAACAACAACAACAACAACAACAACAACAGGGAAATAACATGCATCTGCATTTATAGACAAGACGGCGATTTAAAACCTCCCGAGTGCAGCCAGGCCAAGGCCCGTCCCCACAAGGCAGGGCAGGTAGCTTGCTTGAGGCCTGAGATGAGGCCGCTACACACAGCAACGAGATCCTTGACGACTTGACAAACACGACGACAACGCACGCTAGGCACCAAAACCATCGGCTAGGGAAGACGCGCAATGCTTCAGATAGCCCAGCAGGAACGGTGTCTCTCTCTCTCTGTCTTTGCAACACCTCGCGCGTGACATTGTTATGCCTAGCAGAACGCGAGTATCTCTTGGGCCACCTTCGAATGTGGAGTCCTTTTTACTACGTGTTTATATGATCCTAAAGACGCCCCCCCCCCCCCCGCGCCTGCAGGTGTCGACGCAATAGACGCAGTGGCGGGGCATCAGCATTGGAGAGCCAAGATGAAGGAGTGTCACTTCACCGTGAAGGACACTGGCAGTGGCCGTGCGACGACCTCACGACAAAAAACTAAGCAAGCCACTGAACCTAAGCGCATTCACAACGAGCACGTGCGTCAGGTACCAGCAATGGCGCCGTTCAGTGGGGCACTCTTACTGGTGCCTGATGGACGCGCTCGTCACTAGCTACGAAGTCTGCTCGTATCAATTACACAAGCGAGCTTTTGCCCGGCCGCTTGACCCTCATTGTCGAAAACTTCGATGTCTGAATATGCTGTATACATACAGTGAGCACACAACGGTTTAACGATTACCGTGTCGAAGACAAAGGTTATAACGTTCAGATCCGGGGGCCGCTCAGGAGAATGTGATAGGCTTAGCCTGGGTGGAGCTCCTGTAGAGCTTGTCTCGGAGTTTAGTGTTAAGCTAACTCCAGGCGGAGTTGTTTCAGGTTTGCCCACATATCTCAGCGAGTTTGTAGCGATAGAATAGCAGCATTGTCGTCATGGCTTTAATCCCGGCGCCACAGAGTAAATCTGAGTAACCAGCCTTAATGCTGTTTAACCTGCAGCTCGCCTCGGTGGCATCATATGGTATTACACTAATTTAGAAACACCTATCCACTCAGAAACTTATCACTCCACAAACTTTGTAATCGGATTGGGTTCCAAAATCCTAGCGACGAGTGAAACGGAGAAAAACACCGAAAGGCTATATATATATATATATATAGTTTACAATTATTTGACCTCTAAGATTAAAACTTGGATTATGGTGTAATGAACAACCTGTTGACTATTAGAAACGCTGTCATTCATGACGACACCAGCAAAAAGCGTATTTTTGTACATTTTGCTTACCTTCCATTGATTGTCCCGGAGTGCGTGTCTGGATAGAAACCCTGTTAAAGCTTTAAACAATAGAACTTAGGTTATACGTTCATATTTCTGCACATAATGAATGACACATTCTCAAGTTGTGTTATTACAGGCACGGTTCTATACTTAGATATGTGCATTTTGTCCTTTATGCATATAAATTAATAGTATGATCAAATAAATAGACACGACCACGTGAACAAAATAGTATTTGCAACCGTTTTTAATAAATCTCAATTATACAATTTGTTTCTTAAAAGCTCTTATTTGCAGAGCTGCAAACAAAGCAAAAAAAAAGTATTTGTATTATTTTCCAAACATGAATGCTAAATTAAACCTTTTAAAACACAAAATCATGATGTCATATACCGATGCGTTGCGCTAAATATATAAACGCTCTTTAACACAGGCAGCACGCCCGTTCTATAGCGCGACGCATAAACTGGCTTATACGCTTTTTTATAATACAGCTTACAATAAGTGTATCACGGTTAGATTGACTCTGATAAAACGGGCGCCTAGTCGAACGCATTTGGGCACAAGAGCTGATCTTTGAAGGGAATTGCTTGAAAAGGAGGCCCTTCACATCGTCCTCTCAACCCTGTTCATCATTGACAGTCTGCAATTTGAACTAAAGAACGTCTCGAAAATGAGATATAGAAAACTGCTGCCAACTGGCAACCGTGATGAGGACGAAAGTCGACAGCCGAACAAAGGTAACGAACCGCACGCTTATCCTCGACGGATTCTACCAACACGGCTTTTTACTGGCGCACCACGCTAGCGTTACAAATGGACTCCACTGCTACAAATAGAGTTCACCACTACAGGCGCTTTCGGCAAGGTCTAAGGTCTTATCGCGACGTCCGGCTTGTGCCTTGTTCAGGCACAACAGCAATAAGAAAATAGACAAGTATAGATATGGCCTACAGCGGCTCATGTAGTTCTGATTGAAGTTAAAAGCTGCATGAACTATTGTAGTTAGTGCTCGGCGATCTGCACACGAAATATGACAACGTCAGCGCAGTGACATTCGCTGCGCTAGTGCATTCGTCATTAACCGTGAGCACACATACACGCTTCACTTTGATCTGTTCCTACAGATCCGCAGGGGCCACTATTGTCGTGATCGTTTTTGATTGTTTACAGCTGTCTGCGGCTTGTAGTTCATTTGAGTCTACCACAATAGAGCGTATCGAGCACCCGGCGCATTATTTCATCGGCGGTTTCAGTGCATTGCTGATCTCACAGAAACTTCAAACTTGACTCTATTCTCGAAAGGAAAAAAATGAAACGTTCTGAATTAACTTCATATACATATACATTGTTGGGAAACGAATGCTCTCAAAATGAAAGAAACAAAATACTATAAGCAAATATTCAGACTGTATCAATTGCTCTTACTTTCTGTTCCACCTGCTAATTATTTGCAGATTTTCATTGGACCGAAGACCGGGAATGTTGAGATATGTAGGGTTTCCCCAACAGTCCTGGCAGCATGGTCGCTCTTTCTCAGCGGTATGGTTTATCGTCTATTCTCAGTGAACCTTGCTCAATGAAAATTCAACCAACAACAAGGACCGAACCGGCGTGATGACAACCATGGCAAGCGCACTAACCCCACACTGGCACACCGCATCGTGGGCTCTGCATTGCAAAACCAAACCCACCAGACCTTTACACACTCGGCAATATTACATAGAACTTTGCTGTGTCTACCATTCTTCTGCTACACGATATTACAGTACGTGTTTAGCTATGTAATGAAAATATTGGTATACATATCACACCGTGTATGATGAGCAACATTTTATTATAGTAAGTTCTTTGTTAGTGTTTTAAATTTACACCTGCAGGGTTCGAGCGCATTGGATCGGCTTTAGCAATAGCGGCCTATCTTTGTATTTACATACATATTGTAAACTGTATGAGGTGTCTAGACAAGACCTTGCCGTTAGACACTTCTTCCACCGTATTCTCATAGCTCATGGCACGCACATTGAGATATGGAATATTCATTGTAATTATGCGATGTGTTCTTATTATCTGTATTGTTTATTTTTTAAGTAAATTGCATTGATTTAAAATGTGACAGCACTCCTTTATGGTCACTACTCGCGATACTCTACCAACCATAGCAGATAGTTAGTGGGAGCCGTTGCTGAGGACAGCCAACATTGGAACTGTTCATTGCGACTTCTGTATAAAAGCGCCCTTTTAACGTGAACAGCAGACTTCTTTATAAAACAATCCAAGCAGGACTGCTCTTTCGTGGCAGTGAAACGCACAAAATGAGATCCGTCAGTTGGCTTGACGCTTCCTCGTGTCTTGTTCGTTTCCACACATTCTTCTAGCCTATTTGATTCTGCAGTAGTGGCAGCATCCTACACGAAATTTTCTCCCGTGTTTCCGCGAAAAGGCCAGCGCGTTCGCTGCCCATTGCCTCCCGAGTCCCTTAGGTTTCAGTATTGCCGACACTCTCGCTTCATGGAAAAACCGTTTCTCTAATCGCGTTGTGCCGCAGCCCGCAGGGACTTTTAGCATAGCTTAAGGAATGTAGAACCCTCTTTTGCTATTCTTGCCCTCCAGTAGTCGGTCGAGCAGCGCGTGAGCGTTTGCATGTCCTAACTGCATTGCTCAGCCGGGCCATTCTTGTGATCCGACATGATACCCAGCTGTGGGAAAAATGTGCAGGCGTTACTGCTTTTGCTGCTGATGAACGTAAGGATCGTGTGAGGCGGCCAATGAGACTGCTTCCTATCTGGGTGCCTACAGCTCCTCAGAGACCTCGTTTTTTCTACCCTTGCGTTCCTGTACACATTGACTCTATGCTGATATTGGTGTTCTATTAGTGGCGGAATCCAGTCTAGCTTCGACCGACGGTGGCGAACTCTGTCTCAGCTGCATCTCGACATATATTTTGGCAGACTCGGCCTTCGTCCCGAACACGATGCAGTAAGATGCCTAGACGATTCGAATACGCGACATAGGTTAGTCGACTCTTCGATATTCGAGCCGCCTGCTTCCTCAAGTGCTAGGCATGGTATTCTATATTCCATGCTATATTTCATTTGCGCACAATTTTTCTTCGGCACAACCGTAAGTGCCTAGTCCATTTTGTTCCTAGAGGACAACTGCCATGCGTACTATTGCATTTCTAGATAAATAGCTCAAATTTCCGACTTTTCAGCTTTCGGAATTCGGTACCTAATCGTATGCTAATGTACGAGTGGCCTAATAACGACAATTTCATATGTGCGTTATATTAAAAGCGGGCACTTCCATTGGCGTAGAACGCATTGCGGAATCGCGGTTATCGCGACGAGCGCAAGAGACACCATCTACATCGTACTATATGTATACTGCTCTGTATACTGCGCTCCTTGTGCAGTTCCTTCGGTCAGTTCAGGGTAATTGTTACACTCATCTCGCAGACATCTGGTTTGTTTATTATAACTCATTCACCACGAGAACCTGTAAAGCCTGTACTTTGAGGCCAATGTAACTGTTCACTAGTCTGCCTTCTTTTGGCGCAGCTATTGCTGAGGTCTGCATGAAAAATTAGATCAGCCCATTGCTGCCCGGTCTAACGCTGTTGTGAATAAGGCCCCCGCTAGCGAGGGTAGAAAACGCAATGCTACGAAAGCTATTATGCAGACAGCGGGCTACCTGTGGGGTGGCAATCTTAGCCCTTTTTTCTTCTCCACCCTGCCAAGCGACATTCCAGCGAACTATAAAACCTGCTTACAATACAGTTTACATAATTCTCTACGCGGACGATCTTGTATTGTACAGTCGTATTACAGTAGATTTGCAGAGCAGCCTGAAAACGAAAATAAATTAGAATGAAGTTAATTGGAAAATTAGTACGCCGAAAATGGCCTTCGTACAAATACTGACGAGTTTAGACTAGAAGGGCCACTGGCTCGCTCTGCCTGACCGCCTAACCCTCGGTGTAGTAGCCGCAGTGGAGTTCGTCAATGACTTCTGTAATCTCGGAGTGATTTTTTCCACGAAAGACAACGCATATGGCAACAGAACGGGTTCGGATGAGCATGATAGCCATGTCACTTGTAGAGAAGCCACAGATATACTCGCTGGGCACGCTTAACGCTCTCTTCGATTTTAAGGTCGCCTCCTACGACATACAAGCAGTGTGGAATCGCCCTACTGTATACAAGTTCGAGAAGTTTGGCATAGTGAAACCCGTGATTCTTTAAGATGGCTGACTTTCCGCTCACCAAAAAAATGTAAGGAACCGTCTTGTTTATTCAATGGCATCTGCGCAACCGCTTTTCGAGGACCTGGTAAGGTTGCGTTGACTCGAGCTCTCGATCAGGTTGAACTTCTGAACTAAACAGCGAGTAGTCTACGTAGACCCCGGAATTCACAAATCACAATAGGCAATAGCTATGGATAACTGGAAACGACCGCTACAGGAGACAGGTAATTTCAGCGCTCGCTATTATCTACATGCGTTTCAGTATAAAATCTGCTAGAGACGAGAATATTAGAAACCTCGCTGCAGACGATGTGGTATACCGTGCTCCTTATATCGTCTCGATAGGTGTCCGAATGCTACATCTCCTACAAAACAAGCTCACCGACACTCCAACATGTGTATTTAGTTATTGTACTAATGTGATTCTTATGTGTTTTTATGTGTATATATGTACTCGACCAGACAATTTGCGCAATAAATAAAGTGAATGAATAAATTAATATCACAAAACGCCACATTTTGTAGAGTCTTGTGGTATTGAGGTGCAACTTGCTGTGCAACTACATTGTGTTGCTCGTTGTTTATTCAATAGGGTGTTCTGTTTTAAAGTCAAATAACGAAATAGCATCCTGGTCCATGCGATTTTTTAATTGAAAACTACGGATGCAGTTTGTCACCTAGTCGTTCGTTTCGGTATAGGTTTATATACATAGAGTACATGTACATTCATATACATAGGTACATATATGTTTTGACTAATGTTTATTTAGTCATTATTTCTATTATAATACAGTTCGCAATATATAAATCCAGTATAGGATTTGGTATCATCTATTGCATGTTTCTTTCACACTATCATGGTATTAATCGAGTCAGTACTTTAAAAGTAAACAGATATAATAGGAATAAGAGGTTTTCTAAAAAAAAGTCTTAAGGCCTTTACTAAGTTGCCTTCGTAACTAAAGCGAAAACGAACTGATAGATCATTTTATTTAAAATTCTCGAGAACGGGGAGAAGAAATGGAAGCAATAACGAAGACTATCCACAGGGTTTATTTTCAATCTGATTCTTGGTCGGGAGTGGAACAAGGACGGGAAAAATGGCTGTCCCTCTGGTTTATTTTTGTGCTGGTTCAGGTGTAATAAATCGAACATTGGAGAAACCCGTGGTGCTAGTGTTTCTCTGTTGACCTTGACGTAGTTTTACACCGTACTGTTTATTTTGGTCTACTGAAACATGCTTTGCTATTTAATTGCTTCAGTTGCATCGTTGACAAACTATCAACACATTTGTGGCTCTTATTTTTTTATAGTGCCAAACCCTGGGTTAAAATACCTGCGATCAACTGGTTATATGCTATAGAAACTCATAGAAGTGTAGTAACCCCTGTTACTGCTTGAATCCCTGTGAATTCTACAATTATATTGCCAGTGTGTCGGATCGGAATGACTTACGTGGTTTACTAAGCACTTTTTACCCCGGTTAAGATCTTTAATTAAAAATAATTTTAGAGGGCTTGGCAAGTAAGCATGACGTAACGATGAGGCGCCAGTTAAAGAAACCTCGTTTCCGTCAACTCCTCTCGGCTTCGAAAACATAATCTACCATAACGGATTGCTTACTTTATTAACGTATACATTGTGTTGAATTGTTTTTTGCCATTCGTCTTAGCCTTGCTAGTACATCAATTGCTTATCGCAGCTTGACCTGCAGAGCGTCCAGATTGTACAGCTAAAATAATTATGACCTTAAATGAGTCAATTAACAAGGGTACATGTGTTTCGTTGTTACTTTTTGCCTCCAACAAAAACTATGTAATTTCCTGTATAGCGTCCTCAGTAGATCGTTCTTTTCGGAATGCATACTGTGGTTTTCCTAAAACGTTGTTACTTTCTGGGAAGTACCTTGTTCTTTTGTGGGTAAGCTTATATATTACCTTATCGAAGATACTCAATAGAGATATCGGTCTGTAGTTGTCCACGTTATTCCACCACGTATTACCACCACGTTATATTAGCTCCTGTTTAGGAATCAGTAGAGGTTTTTATAATTTCAATATTCGATTAACCTTGTAGAACCTTTTTCTTCATACGTTCCTTTCAAACTTTTAGTTTATTCATCTATACCAAATTTTTTAACAAGTTAAAACATTTTTGCAGGTTTTTTTGCAAGGGGCAGAACTTATTTTAAATAATCAGATAGTTTTGCAAGTGCTAGATCGCGTTTACAACAGCATTGGATCCCTCATCTACTATCACAAAGAAAAAACTGACTCTTCGTATTTTAATATAAACATTTACAGCCGATGCAAATCTAATTCAGTTTTATCATGAAATGCCAATTTTATTTTAACATTTCTTGAATAACCTTTTCGCGTGAGGTTGTATGCATGCGGTAAGGCTCATCACGGTTCGGATATTTATTTTCTATGTTACCCAGTGCCTTATCTTGCCTTGCAATTCTAAATAAAACATCATGGTCATCCATCGATGTTTGACGCAGCTGTTATAATGTGTTTGATATTGCCATTCTGCGCTCCTCAGGTGTAGGGAAAAATGGTTCACATATAGCATCGGGCGAGGCAGGTGCAAGTATCGTATCCAGTCAAATATCCTTTATCAATTGCAGCTTGGTGGGTAACGTTATTGTCATTTACATAACAAAAAAAAAATTACATTGTGTAAAGACTGTGTGTTGCCCAAGACCGTCCGCTTGGAGGGCTTCGGCCGAACAGCAGCCTGGTTGGCTAACCGGGAGTTAATTCAAAATGCGTGTTATTTGGAAGCCCAAACTGCCCCGGCAGGACTTCGTCTTCTGTGTGGTCTTTAGTGATATTGATTATAGTTAGGCTTTAAATAGCGCCTTATAGCCAAAGGGTGTGAGCTTCCGGCTAGGGGCTTCGCTGGCCCCGACCGATACGCAAGCAGTTTATTGACGGGTATAGTTCAACAGCAAAATATCAATGACATCTTCTGCTAATGAAGCTGCATGCTGTTCATGACTACAAACGATTGCTGTAAAATTGCAAAGGTTTATCTGGAGCCTTACAGCTAGCACTAGAGCGCTTGCTTAAAATTGTTGACATTGTGCGCTTGACGGAAACTCTCATGCGAGAGCAATTGCATTTCGATGAAATTCGAAATGTTCATCTGCTAGCGAGTCTTCCGGGCGGAAGGCAAGGAGATCACTTGGTGGACTTTCAGTTTATTTACGAGTCGAGTTACACCGAATTCAATGCGCGTTTCGAGGTGAGTATTAGATGACACTCACCTCGGGTAGCTCTAACCTCGGATTGTTCTGCGTGCCATTTCCTTTTTATGTTGTTGACGTTGCCGATGCGGTCGGTGCGAGTCGAGTGAGGCCCAACGCCAAGCTGCCCAGGCTAGTCAGCGGCGACCTGGAAGCTTCTGGAGAAAGACGGCGGCGACCTAAAAGCTCTTGCGTGTCGGAAATAAACATGATAAATTCACGTACGTTTGCCAAAGTGGAAGAAGCACCATTGACCTCCTGTCTCACAATCTTAAATATAAAATAACATTTGTGGGATGCGAGGTTCTTTATATTGTTACATAAAAGACTTGCCAGTCCCTGTGTGTGTGCCTGGCCTGGGACGCGCCCCTCGTTGGTAGCCGACAGCGCATTTGTTTAGGTAGCTAAATTTGCGTGTATTAACGCGCGGATCAAGACTGCTGAGATTAACCTCTGACTTAAACAGAGCAATCTGCTTAGAAGACCTCTGTCAAAGCGGCTGCAGTTAAGAAGATGTACAGACAATTGCGGGCGTGACCATTGTTTACACAGCCTAAAACGCTGCGAAGTTCTGAAGCTCCTGCATCAAGCACGAGCTCTGCACTTCAATCTTCAGATAGTTGCTGATGATAGGGCGCTCTATGACCGACAGAGAGCAACCTATAAGGACAGCTTATAAAGATTAAGCGCTAGTGTCACGAGGAGGAGGAAATGCGTATGCTTGGGAGCAGATTAACGGCATTCACAGCATGACAAAGGCACAGTTATGAAAGCACTTTACTGCTCTTCTTCTCGATGCAAACAGCTCCGCATTAGACCCAGTTACTCATCATCATATTGTAAATTTTGCAATAACTTTGCATTTCAAGATGATACATAATTACAATGCAGTCGTCTTTATACACAATTTGAACACTTCAGCGACCGTCCCAACGGGCAAGAAAGTGCAAAGACCGCCGATGCGTCTGGCAGCTCGCTGACCCAGTTACTGAGTACCGCTCACTCTGGAATAACACCACATGAGTTCGCCGTTTACGGTGGAAGAGGTTGTGCAAATCTTGCGCGGGCTGCCTAGAAATAAGAGTAGTAGTCTTGGTGGGACCTATTTCGAATATTGGGTTGAGTTGTCGATGCTACTTAGCGGGGGACACATACCCCAGGCCCAATACAAAGCCAGGCTTACTCTGCTATTTAATGGCAAAAGCGGCGACAATGTGAATGACCCAAATCTCGACCGGGGTGTCGCGTTGGAGCACACTTTAAAGAGAATTTTCGCTAAATTGATTATCTTGAAGGTATTTCTATCTGTGGTGATGGCCCTAACTCTGAATAAACTCAAGTTCAAGATGGGTCGAGGACACGATCTATGTATTTCAGTCAAAAGTTGAGTGGATGTTGGTTGTACCTAGGGGTCAATTGTACGCCGTCTATATTTATAGAGTCAAAACTTTCGTTAAAGCGCCCTGCCACCGTTTATTCGCTTCATTTCTACACGCGTAAGTGGGTAATTCTCTTTTACGAGTGCTCTCGAGATTTTTATGATGACCGCCTTGATGTAAACATAAAGAGCGAGGGCCCCTTGCAGCTGAGGTTAGACGCGGGAACCCCTCAAGGGGACCCTCTCAGTGGCTTAGTTTTGTTCTCACCTATCGCAGATCTAGCCCGCGGGAGGAGTTTAGACACGCCGTCGTCAGGTGCGCGGGTAGCACAGTAGGGGCCCACGAGAACCGCCTTCGTTGAATTTTCGGTAACGTAGAAACTTAGCTTCATTGTAGGGACTGCAAAAAAGTTTCGTCGTGGGCGTCAATTGGCTGTAGCAGTCGTAATAAGCTATTGCGGCCAACCTCTAGAGTTTATCATCTCTTTCTCTATTTGGGTCTGGGACTACACTATATAGCAATATAGTTACGACCTTGGCCTAGCACATTGACGACAGGTGCTTTTGTTTTCCATTTTTTTGGAATGACATAGAAGTGACCTATATATATATATATATATAGAAAGATATATATATATATATATATATATATATATAGAGAGAGAGAGAGAGAGAGAGAGAGAGAGAGATAGAGAGAGAGACTACCGAATAAAAAGTGGAACTAACATTTTTCCTCCACCTAATATTGGACAGCGAGCAGCGCTCTGAGGTACTGTAACGTTTAATACTTTGACTGAAGGTTTTGCACTGTGCGCAACTTAAGCTCGGTCTCACTTATGGAGAGACTCCAAACATAGGCGCTTGCATCCGACGTGTCCTTTAAGAGTAGCTCGTATGTTGTGGTAGTTGTAGCAACGCGAAACGTTGTAGCTTGATCATGATTTATACCAACTTCAACTTAATTATGTCGTCTAAGGCGAAATATTGTATCCAATCACAGTATGCCACACGGAGCTCAATTACGGATGGCCAAGCCTCAGATAGGTCGACCGCTGTATTGGCTGGATCAATACACCCGGCCCTATGCGAAAATAAAATACTATTCATATATTGTTCAATGAAAACAATCAATAAAGTCTGCCTATAAATATCATACAATACACCATTGTAGGCTTATACTAAGTTAAGCAGTTTCCGTGTGCTTGAAAAGATTTTTAACGTTTAATCGATATTTTTTTTCGGCACTCACTGCACAGGTGCATTGACATGAAAGCGAGCAAAGCACGGTGCAGAAGTAATGGATAGCTAGGTGCTGGTGTTTATTGAACGTTGGATTAGATTCTGAATCAGACATCAATGGAATAGTCCCGATGGAAATGTTTGTTAAATATTATTTATTTATTAACACCCGGGCTGGGTAAGTGTGTTTATGTTACATCACAGTTTTCCACACAACAATCGATCTAGCGTTTTGCCAGTTCTGCTATGGACCGAACCGCCGGACAAACCGCGGCGTGGTATTTATCACATTAACTCCAGCATTCTTTGCATCGACATTCGTCTTGTGGTTCATGGAAGCCCTCCTTGTTGCATAGAACGTAATGAAATCCGTGGGCTGCAAAGGCCTTTGTTAAATGGCGATCTTTCACCCCGCTAGCCCTCCACCCAGTGCTCCTCATTGCTGCTGTCCCATAAGATCCTATGTCTACCTCGCTAATTTTGGTTCGCCAATTTCGCATATAAACGTCAAAGGCGCACGTCTTCTTCAGATTCCATCGTTTTTGTAGCTCCTCTGTCAGCAGTGGGCCACCTTCCAACACGTGGACCACCCTATTTCTGCATGTATTTGAAAGCGCAAAAACCCTCTTTAGAAAGAAAAACCTTACCCCATCAATTAAACGCAATTCGTTTACTCCCACCTTAACCCATATTAGTGAAATGCCATATGTGGCGATGGGCGCTATCTGTATCCCAAAAAGGGCTACTGCTGCATCGACCGAGAGCTTATGGGGACATTTAATTGCCGCGGCTGCGATAGTGGCCTTCCTAACCCTCTCCTGGATGTGTGATCGAAAACTACTGCCCATTGTTGTTAAGGTGAGCCCTAAGTATGTGAATTTGTTTACAAATTTTAATTCCTTTCCCCTGATTTGAAGTACGTCATCCCTGGCCAGACGGCCGCCCCTTCGGAATTTCATGGCTACTGTCTTTTCCCAATTAACCTTTAAGCCCATTTCATCCATGAATGTAACTAGGCGATCCATTGCTTGCTTCACTCTGAAAAGGCTCACTCTGAAATGTTTGTTAAATATACCCAAACAAACACAAATATGATGTGCAGGCCATCAGTACTAACAAATATATATCAGGATTATGCATATCAACAAAGACGGCTGCATGACGGGTCCCGGGTAGGTCATAGTAAAGAAGGCCATTGAGAGAGATTGAGACAGAGAGGTGAGGAATTTTTTTTTGTAAAATGCTTGAGGCAAAGCGCGGGCGAGCAATCGAAAAAGAGAGAAGGAAAAAGAAATAAATTAAAAAATTAAGAAACTGAAACTTAAAAAGTGTTTTGTCAGATACGCTTCTACATAGATTGTGATGACGAGCCGTGGGACTTGTCCTGAAAGGCCAGAGGAATAGATCGCTGATGTCACTGCTACTTCTGCGATTCTTTCCACTAACCTTCCCGTAGACCTCATGGTCCTGGTAGTCTTTATCCTAGGGGCGACCAGAGTTGTCGTGGCTGTTGTCATCATCATCATTCATCAGCATCGTCGTGGTTGTCCTTCATTCTAAGGGGTGCGGCGCAAGCCGTTATGAACGTCCCCGTTGAGGTGCCAATACACTTCGTACGCTTTCAAGTCTGCCGCAGACTTGCCGAGGCGGTCGGCGCCTTCGCTCGCTCGCTCGAAACAGTCTGTGACGCCGACAACGACAGCGACGTGGGCAATCGCAAGGACGATGACTACGCCTTCACTCCTGTGCTTCACTGCGCACTCTAGAGGTGTCTGTGGATGGATGGGTGAGTCGGCGTGTGTGGATGGCTGGGTATCCGTGCGTGTCTACGTGCGTGCGTGAAAGACAGCTGCTTGGGGACCTCGTTGAATAGGCCACCGGTACGCTTCAGTAGAGCCTGCTATTGTTAAGGATCGCCTTGGCTCGCCAGCGCTCCGACAGGGGTGCCGCCGCCTCCACCACCCCTGTCCCGACTCCCACCGTCGCTGTTGTTGTCGCTCTCGGCGGTGGCAGTAGTGATGGCAGCAGCAGCAGCAGCGGCAACGGCGGCGTCTTCACGATCGTCGCCATCTTCATCGTCTCCGGGCCTTCGAAGGCCCGGTGGCCCGCGAAACCCTCATCTCGCTTCTCCTCGACAGTGAGACGACCCTCTGGCGCCCAGCCTCTCACTTACCTGCGTCCGTTCTTCAGTACCCCCCCCCCCCCCCCCCGCCCCGCCCCCCAGACCTGAAACATCAGCCCCTTCAGTCCGACGCCGCCATTGCTCGTTGCTGCTTTCGCTACTGCGTTTGCAGCCGCCAACGCCACCGGCTTCTGCCACTCAAACGAGCTAGCCCTCCAAGTCAATTGCCAGCTACGCGTACACGCACGCCCATATATATACAATATATATATATATATATATATATATATATATATTATTACGGTGCAGACGTGAGAACGGCTGTTGTTTATAATTATATATATATATATATATATATATAGGAAGAACGTCTAACGCTTGTGTGTGTGTATGAGCTTGCGAAGAAAAAACGTTAAACCAGTCGGATAGCAGCAGAATTCAGTCCACCCTCACTCCATTGCTCGACTCGGCTTTGTGTTCACGCTAGCCTTTTTGAACTACTGTGTTAGGTAGCAGGCCTCTGTCTGGCTGACTGCCGGTTTGTTTGGTTATCTGCTAGCGTGGCACTATTCATTCAGTGGTCCATTGAGTCCCGTTGGCACGTTGTATTCACCTGCAGGAAGAGAAGGAACTTGAAGGGCCAAGGGCAATAGAGAAAGGAAAAAGCTTGCGACACCCGCGAACGAGGAGTCAACGAGTCGCCTGCTGCTTTCGTTTCGCCTTCGATTTCAACCACCAACCACCAGCGTGAACATTCAAACGCCATGTCATTGTAATCTCCCTGGCCTTGTCTGCCGGCATTTGGAAGGTTGGAAGCCAAGAGCCGCCGAGACTTGCACTCAATAAACGGCAGCACACGTGGATTCAATGCTCATGAAATGATGTTTAGAGTGTTTTCTTGTCGACCTACTATATATAAATATATGTATATATATATATATATATATATATATATATATATATATATAAACTGTCATATCTATAGACAAGCTTATTGTAACATGTCAGATACTATTCAGTATATGCTAAATGACCAACCCATTCCAGAAGCCTCACTCTACAAAGACTTTGAGGTAATTTTCAACCGCCAAATGAGGTTTAGACCTCACATGGCCGAGGTTGTCAAAACCGCGTCTCGAATGATGTGCAATCTCATAATGCGGTTCTTCATTAAACAGGATCATCATGTGTACTAAAAAGCTGTATCAAACCCTAGTGGGTGCCGTTCTATAAAAGAGATGTTAACTTTTTTCAGAGCGTGCAGGATAAATTTGCTCGTCGATTTTCTCTATCACGCGAGCATATCACATTGCCTGGTGTTAGCGAATGCCAATTCTACGCCGATTAGCGCATGTTTAAACAGCTCACGCGTCCGAATCTTATTACTAGGTATTTTGTTCTAAGTCCAAATAATCTCCGGAGCGGCGTCTCCATTCTACCCTCACGAGGTTGCTCGTGTGGGTGTTGTCAACAACTCATTTACCTGGAGGATTGCACGTCGTTCACAGATTCGAAAAAACATTGTTTCTATTGTTAGACCCCTGTTTGAATAAAAGTCATATGATATGACTAGTTGAAATAAATACATTTTTCAGTATAACGGTTGGGTAATCGGTCTGATAGCGTGAGTCGACAACTAAGCAAATATATTTGACACTATTGCGGCGCGCACGTAATATCCGCTGGCAGTAGGGACGCGGCAACATGGTGGTAGAAACTGCAGTCAGTATAAGCGCAGACCTATGAGGAGGATTTATCCAGGTAACGTGACATCAACCTGAGCAAAGTTGTGTGATTTGTTGATCATAAGACACAAACACGTTATTAAAGATACTAAACCATGCTCCCGAAAATGTCAGTTGGTTAGGTCGTGTACACATCGCAGTAACAGTCAGGCGCTAGCCAGGCAAGCGAAATCAAAACCTCGGACATGGGTTCGATACGTGCTGAAAAAATATTTGTAGTTTTCCCTTTGTTTCTGCTGGACTGCACGAAAGACAGTTCGTAGGATGCTGTCTTCTCTAATCTGGAGAGAAAAACGCTGTTTAATTTCAAGTGCATACTAATGACAAATCTTGATCCGATGTTCTAATCGGTGGCGGCGTTTATCGCTTGAGTTTGGTTCAAGAAAGAGACGAAGAGAGATTCGGCAATTTCAAGGATAGATGCCGAAATGGAGAAGGGACGAATCTGCATCAAGTTCTGTATTACGAACTAGAACAGGTGTGGTGGAACAGTGTGTGGTAAAGTGGTCGAAATGTGCAACTTACTTATGGTGACAAAAGCAGTGTCCCGAAACACTGTACAACAGATGGGAGGCGATCGAAAGTGACCCCCGTTTGAAAAGGCCTTTGACGTCAGCAACCAACGAAAACAATAAAACGTTTGTTTTGTCTTACTCAACAATTGCCAATTACTACGAACTAGCTGAGGAATTAGACATATCTTATGGAGTTGTGACAGTCCTGACCGATATTTCAAGCGTCCGAGGACTGGCAATGAGTTCGTTCGAAAAATGTTGAATTTCTAGCAATTAAACATCCTTCGGGAAATGTTAGAATTCAACCCATAGGCTGTAGCAGAAGACCCTGGATTGCTTCCGGTGTGAGCGGTTACAGGAGATGAGTCATGGGTATATGGTTACGACATCGAGACCAAAACCCAGTCCTTCTAGTAGTGCTTCTAAGGAGAGCGCTGATTGAAGAAATTCAGACAGAGAATATCTAACACCAAGGTTCTTGTAACTATCTTCCGACTACGGTGGAATCACCTTCCACGAATTATTTCTGCGGTCAATAAGAAATACTACCGCGAAAATAAGAATATTGCACAAGAATGTCCCACGCAAGAGGCCCACCCCCGGGGCGGACGACTCTTGGATCCTCCATCACGATAACGCACCGCCGTACACACCGTTACTAATTTTGGAATATTTTAAGAAATTTTTTTCTATATTTTTGCAACCTCCCAATTTGCCGGAACTGGCTCCGTGTGACTTTTTCCTGCTTCTTCGCTTTCCTGATTTTAATGATTCGAGACTATAGAGAGGAAAAAGAAAAATTCGAATGATGGTAGGTGGCACAATTGCATTGCTGTGAGCGGTAGCTGTTTTGAGGGGAACAAAAACACTTTGGAAAAAATAAATACATATTTGTTTAAAGTATGTATCAGAACATATTCACTCGCCCTCGTATACATGTATATAAGTGCATATAAAGTAATAACTTTAGCAACTCCATTAGAGTAATTGTCATATCAAGTGCTGAATTGACAAAGCTAATAAACTAAAATCTTCTCATTACTATATATCACCACAGTTTCGACATGAAACTCTAAAGGGCCCTGTTTATTGATATCGCGGAACGATTGCCTCCTACCACAACATGTCAGGGTAATTTGCACGATCAAGCTATAAGCTAGCCCTGTCAGATGTGTTCCTGTTTCAACTTTTTATGTCCTAGAACTACAGGTTAGAGGAATACGCATTAGTTACCGAAATTGCGAGCAAAATTATCGGAGGAAGCAACCGGAGACTGCTGCACATATAAATGAAAAATAAAAATATGCCAAAAGGTATGCCAGAATTTACAATGTCTACACGATTGGTAAAACAACTATTGACTTACGAATTAGACTACATTTTTGTTTAGTTTTATTAAACCTTTGATGCGGGGTGGCTTCGGCGGTGAATGTAACCTAGACGGCTATCAGCAATTGCCCTAAATTTCTAAAGCAGATTTATGACATGCGTTAGCGCTATGCGTAAAACAAAGTTTGGAATATTTCCCAAACGACGCATGTCCCTAAACATACTGTTAGAGAGAAAACTCGGCAACGCGAGCAAACAAGATAATCATCGTCCAAGGTGTAGCAGCGGTCCGCCTTATATGTGCAAACACTCAAACGTCAGACGAAATTTATCAACTTAAGCGTTTTACACTTTCGAGAAAAAAACTCTAGCTCACTGTCAACACAGGAAATAGCTTGTACTAAATAAATTGCAATTGCTATAACCTACACGTCAAACCTTGTTTCATCCTTCTGCCGCCTTAGCGTAAATGTATGTCGCCTCAATTCTCTAGCTGTATACACAATCCCTCTTCGCCCCAACCCAAACTTCGATTGGCCTGCCTCAGCTTCCCTTCATAGCGCAGCATCCTATGTATATCTCTGAACATCTCAAAACTTCCGGCCCTCGTTGCGTTGAAGATATGCCTCACGATGAGTTCCAAGCCCGTAGGGCACGGATAATCGTTTAGAATTTAAAAAAACCTTGTTAAAAATGCTCATAATTCTAGAATCAATATAGGTCCTTCCGTGATTATTAACCAATTAGTACGAGGACACGTGCTCAGCTCATCGTAGCATTACATCTTCGGGCTGTCTGGGCGGAGACACGATATGATAAACTCCAACAACAGTTATCAAAACAGAGTTGTATCAAAAGTTCGGAAATGCTTACACAACACCACTAACCCCAATTGCATGACCAAAACAGGAGAACCCTTCACACCTTACTCAGAAGCCCAATGCCGGCTGTTGCTGAGATGCAACCTTATGGGATGACTGTTTCGTTGTGGTCACACGGTAAAAGTCGAAGACGCATATGGGACGACACGATAGGCTCCTGTGTGGCACCACCATGCTACCTGCACAACAGCTAAATCCGTGTGGGTATCAGGTCACGTCGACCTGGTATTAGCGCGTTGAGAAGTTGAGAAGATCACGATACAGCGAGGTAGTATTTGTACCACTTGCCTAACGGATTTTACGTTCTAATACAAGATTACTGATACACGTCTTAAGTACGCAAAAGGTTATCTCATGACAAGTGATCGACGAGAACCGTAGTGTTTCGGACAATCGCGAACTTCGCCGATTTGCTGCTTGTAGGGGAAAGGTTGCTTTGACATTACCCGCAGCACGTGGTCGATGCTGGGAGGCAATATGCCGCACACTAAAATTAATAAACTTAAGTGGACATTCTTTACGAGAGATATTTGGTGATTAACTCAGTCAGACATATCCTGTTGATTCTGGGTGCCTCCTCTTCTGCACATGGTTTTCGTTTTTTCTGAGCACACCCACTCTGCTACAATCAGAGGTCAATGGCCTGTCAACATCGCCCGCTGGTGTTCTAAACATGGCATGTTCTTCTAGCCGAACCACTGTCAATATTCGTCTCCGCAAAACATTCATCATTCCTAAGTTAACTTACCGTTTTTCGGTTTCGAAATTTCGATTTCCAAGTCGGAAAACTATGAAACCCAAAGTGCCACAGGTCGAGATGCCCAAGAGATTGCCGATAACATTTGCCTAGTCTACACCTACTGTTTGGACAGCAAAACAGCATCCTGATGCGACAACCTTCTAACTGCCAACTGCTTATACACAACGTCGATGTTACCTTTTACAACCTACTAAGTTGATTACACCAAAGGCAGTGACTGCTTATGATCGCATAAACGGTGCGAGAGCACGCACATCCCACTTATTTGAATGCAACTAGTTCCACTCAAAACTCTCACATTACCTCGCTGAAGCGTAGTGACGTACTTTATGCGTGTTGCATGATAAAGGGCAAGAGTGAGAGTCTGACGCCTATGTATCAAACATCTCTCGACAAACAGCGAGCCCTCGACACCCCTGGTCAGCACCGAGCTCCGGACTTTCATCCGCAATAGCAGCAACTCCTCTGTTGAGAAATTTTCAATTTTGTAAATTCGAAAACCTAAAGTGACGCGTGGAGCTTTGAGCGTCGTCGTGTGCGATGGCTCAAACGCCGCTATATTCAAATGCAAACGTTACGTACGACAACTCGAGAGCGAACACGCGTGAAAATTTAAATGTTACAAGCCGGCTTGTAACCGACAGAAGGTTGCTTTCTCAACTTTGACCCTACGCTTTTTAAAAACTCCCCTTCGATCAAAGTATTCCCCTATATTCATATACCCAGAGTCTCCCGGGGGTTCGCACTGCGACTTATCCTAGGAGATATAACTTACGATGGAGTACATAGACTATCACATCCCCCGGGAGTCTAATCCGTCCCCTACGCAGATAATCTGATACTGATCGTCACCGCCAACAAAATCCTGGCAAATATCCGACAATTCCTTTACACACTAGACCTCGAGTTAACTCTGCAAAAAAACGGAAATAATTCTATTAAATCGCCTGAAGTGCCCTCCCCATAGTATAAGCTTACGCCTGGAAGGACACTCAGTAACACCCACACCCATGGTTGTGCACTTGGGCGTAATCCGGTATAAGGCACTCACGGGAACACCTCATGTGCGCCGTGCAACAAATATCGACGCCATCTACTAGCATCAGTAGTCGATGGCATCATGTATGCCGTATGCGGCAAAGAAAGTTGTACGGCGTCCACCGCTGCTATACAAATCCTCTTGAGACAGAGTCCCTGAAGCCTCCGAGTCAACAAACTAGTTTTAATATGCCTATTAATTAATCCCGGGACGGAGAGACTACTACTCGGCGTACAAGATTCTCTAAACTATTTCCATCCCGTACCGGCTTAAAATCCCTGTAAGGCAATGCAGCGCCCTAGAATTCTTCCTTTGTGTTAGCCAGACAGGCATGACGATGATGTTGTGCACATGATACTAAACCCCAGCAACTGGGCTGAGAGGCTGCTACTTAGACTCATGGATAAAGGCGCAAATCAGGCTGAAAGAGGTCAGGGGTATTCCCTGACATCTCGAGCGTCCCGTCTCGTTCGCGGCAGATGCGCAGACTCGTGAGAGGATTGCAGCACAAGGCACCCCTCATAATATCCAGGTCCAAACTCACACACATCCAAACTTCAGGGGTGGAAAAGATTGGCCCAAATGTTCTTGTAGCAGGTGGCCGCTGACTCTCAGCGGTATGACTTATCGCGTACTCTCACTGAGTATTGCTAAAAAAATCCGAATAACAGCTGGGATCGTACCGGCAAAACCTCGATAGATGACAGCCATGACTTGCGCACTAGCCCCCTAGACCACACCGTCACTCGTCGAGCCCGGTGGCGTGGTGGATTTGTCTGCGCCTCGCAATTGAAGGAGACACATAGGTGCGCGGGTTCGAGTCCTGCCGCTGCACATTTATATTTATGCGAGTCCGTCTATGAAGCAATGCGAAAAGCAGTCGCGTGAACATTAAATCTTGGCTAAGGGTCAGCCCCAAAAGTTTTACTTAGACCACACCGTCACAGAGAATCGATACCTTGAACACGAGGAATCAACTATGGGAAATAATCCTGCCGGGCCATCCAGGAAGCTGTACGAACTCAATACGCTCGAATCTGAAATAGTGGTAGAGCCTTAAAGCAGCCCGCTCACCTGCTTAATCGCACTGGGCTAACGGGCCACGGTAATAGCTTTCAGCAATACCTACACTGCATTAACAGAGCTAGCTGACTTGCCTACTTGACTATGCACCTTAGAAGAAGCTGACGGCATTAAGCACTGTTGCGCAGGAAGGCTCATGGAAGTTCGTACGTACTTCTCTATTGTACTTAATACTGGCCTACTAAGCCAAAATTTTATTTATGTTTTATTTAGCATTTTTATTTATTTGTATTTATTTATGAATTTATGAATTTATGGGGGTCCGTCTATGAAGCAATGTGAAAAACAGTTCTGTGGACGTTAAATCTTGGCTCAGGGTCAGCCCGAAAACTCTACTTAGCCAAAAAAGATGCGCACAAGATGTGATTACATGCATATATATGTCGCAAGTTAGTCAACTCAATAACGCAACAAACCTATACACATACCCCTGTAGAAATCTAAAAAAACTCCGGTGATCTTTTACTATAGATGACAGTAATGACAACGAAATACTAACAAACAGGATATTTTTATTGAATTTTATTTAATACTTCACGGCTGCCTAACATGTTTCGGTTTCGTTCTGTTTCTTTTCATGTATATATATATATATATATATATATATATATATATTTAATATATATATATTCATACTTATATCGCTGTGACGATGGTTTGGTTTGGGATACGACGACACGAGATGGCCCCCGCCAATGTGACAACCCCCGCGGCGGCACCCCCCCCCCACCCGCTGCTAATCTCGTAAAGCGTTCATTTCAACGCTGCAGACTACTGACCAGTCGAGGTCGACAGTAAGCATAACCGTGGTTACGCTGACAGAGACCCTAATAACAGTCTAATGACAACAGCAACAATACTACGTATGCTACCACTACTACTACTAAGACTGCTGCTGCTGCTACTGCTGCTGCTGCTGCTACCACCATTGCTGGTACTGGTACGTGCAAGAACATCGCTCCGTGCGACAACGGAAAATAGTCACGGTATGTCTCAAGGACGACCACAGCCCTCCACCATGCACGCACTACGCACTCAATACGCACTCACTCATTCATGCAAGCACGCCCAAACTTCGAATGCGCCGTTTTGATGATGATGCTGATGACACGCCACACATGCTGCTGATGATGACAGCAACGTCGCGATGCCGTCACGTTGTTGTTGTTGTTGTTGTTAAAGCTAAGATCGTAGCGTCTGCCTGGCAGCGACAAGGCTGACTGATCTGCGGCGGACTTTTCAAATCTCTCTCTCTCTCGCTCTCTCTCTCTCTCTTTTGTCGTGCCTCTGTCGTGTCTCTGTGTCGTCACACTGTGTGTTTATGATAGATAGAAAAGGGAAGGCATGTTCGTGCGTAATATGCGTCCACTATGCCGCTATCGAATCGATCGTGCTTCTCCCTCCGTCTCCGTCGGTTTCTACTATTCTCTCTCTCTCGGTTAAGGTCTCTCAAAAGCTATTTTCTCTCTCACTCTCGCTCTCTCCTCCTCCTCTTTCACTGTATCGCTTCTGTACGCCTTTCTTTCTCATACAATAAGAACAATCTCACCTTATTGTTCTGTCTGAAGAGCAGATAAGTGTTGTTGTTGTTGGTATTTGTTAGAGCAATAAAAAAATTAAAACCTCTCTCCATTCTACAAAGGTCAGTTCGATACGGCCACCGACGCATTTTCTGTGCACAGACTAACTGCAGGCGGGTGAGCTGTTGGTTTGCATTTGACTCTCGTTTACTGCTTGTCGATTGGAGAGAGCTCACTTGGTCGGTTTCATAGACTACGCACTATATATATATATATATATATATATATTGACGAATGTATATGTGTGTAACAAACATGTACATCTGAACTAGGATAAGCAAATTAAAATTGTTTTTCGCACAACACACACGGATACTCCTCTGTGGTAATTCGTGAGCCAGTAGGCCACTGATCGTCATCACCAGGCACAAAACATATTCTTGCTGGTGTGGGCAGCCGAAACGTAGGGTGTTAACGAATTTAGAAGCGTTGTCTATCGCGTTACTGTATTCACGTAACTAACTCCTACGTAGTATTACCACTGCTACACAATCTGCATCGGCTACTGTTTGCTACTTGGCCTACCAGAAGGGCTGTTCAGTGCAGCCACTGCAATTACATACAACTAATTACCACTACACTACTACTACTACTACTATTATTACTACGACTACATCTGCTACTGGAAGGGGGTCGAGTCTGTCTAGCGTTGCCCAAACGAGCGAACTGCGCCAAGTCAGCAAACTGAGGACGCCTTAAGGAAATCTCAACGTGTTTGTGCCTAACTCGATTGGCTGATTTTGGCCACTGATGGCGCTACAATGATGATGATGCGCTCAGAGAAGCGGACCACAATATTTGACCCACAGCAGCAGCAGCATATTTCGAGCCAGCCCGATCCCGAAATAAAACAGCCATGTGTTAAACGACGACGCCGCTCGCTTGTGTCGCGGTTTTCTTTGTAACGGCGCTCGATCGATATATATATATATATATATATATATATATATATATATATATAAATATATATATATATAATATATATATTATTATATATATATATATATATATTTATTTATATATATATATAAATATATATATTTATTATATATATATATATATATATATATATATATATATATATATATATTTATATATATATATCGATTCTATTCAAACGTACATGCAAAGCCGCCAGTACACGCCATACGAGCACATGGCAATCGACGTGCGTCTGATTGCGCTCGCAGAGATCAACGATCGACAATCGCTGATCGCTGTGCGGCGCGCCGATCCGCCGAGGATGAAGCTGGCATCGAGCCAAACTGAAGGCAAGATGGCTGGAACGCCGCCGCGAGAGTACGAGCGCGTGCTTTGACGGACGGCGGACGATGGTCTGGTGGTGGTACAATGCCAACGACCTCCATCCACCCTCTGCTGGTGTTGCGAGTGACTGACGCGTGACTGGCAAAATCGGCCTTTGTTTGCATCGGGTCGGGAGGGCAACACGAATCTCTCTCTGCTATTGCTGCCTCATTGTGGCAACTCTATCTGTCTATTTATCTGTCGGGTGTTTGCGCGGTTGCATCGACAAACGGCGTGGTGACGTCACGTGACGCGAGATCCACAGGGAGATTTCGAGAGAGAGGCCACCTGCTTCAGTGAAGAACGACGACGCCGCTGCAGCTGCTGCTGCCGCCACCGATAGGTGCATAGGCGGAAGCGTCGAACTCAACTCAGTTCATCTCTCTGCCTCTGATGAGGCTGGGGGCTATCGAGGCCATTATCGATGCCTGCTATCCTTCAGACTGGTTTGGTCCGGTTGGGTCTTGGCTACCATCGCCCATCAAGCTTGCAGCACGTTGTTTTGGCGCCTGCATGTCGTACCCGTGCAGAACACTATATTCGATTAGTTCTACACGCACGCATATATATATATATATATATATATATATATATATATATATTATATATATATATATATATATATATATATATATGCTTGTATCGCTGCCGTGGTCAGCTTGTCCTTTTTACTTGTTTTCTTTTTCATGGTGTTGTTGTTGTGGTTGTCGTCGTCGTCGTTATCGTTGTTGGTGTTCTTGTTGTTGTTGCTGGTTGTTGTTATCATCGCCGCCACCTTATACTACTTAATATGCGTTACCTTCTTTCTGGTCGAACTCTTCGACCATAATCTACTCATTCGTCATCATCATCCATCCATCCAATATATATGCATTGCTACTGTTTGTTCACATTGTGCCGCTGCTGCTGCTGTTGCTGCTGCTGTTGCTCCTGGAGAAGCCAGTGGGCGTCCAACGGACAAAGTTCAATTGTACTGACGGCAGATGCTCTGAGAAGAGAAGTTTCGATGCGAGAAAGAGATACAAAAAGATAGAGGGGAAGTGAGAGAGAGAGAGAGAGAGGAACAGATCAAACATAGGAACAATAAAAAAATCTTAAAAAGGCATTGGGTCGACGAAACGAGAGAAGGAAAACAAGTGAGAATGAAAGAGAGATAAAGTAAGGGGGGGGAGAGAGAGAGGGAGGCTCGGGCAGAGCTACCTCGTGACTACCTCAGGGCGTAACGGATGCGGTAGGGGGGGGGGGGGGGGAAGGGGGCGAAGGGCTGGTATTCGAAGGTACCGGAATTCCCGAAGGTCCGTGCAGGTCTTGGATCGAGGTCGAGAAGAGGACTTGGTAAGCAAGAATTTAAAGGACGCTGGTCTGCTGCAGTCTGCTGGGACGGCGCAGGCCAGTGTCTCCTGTGGGTGCATCGAGCGGTCATTGAATTTCTCCGAACTTAATCGGGGCGTCAAGCCTTCTTCAATCAGTCTTCTTGCTGCTGTCGGCTAAGCTCCATTATCAAGGGCCCGTCTCTAAGATCTCTAAGTAAACCCATTGTTACAATTGCAGCAGTTGTTTGCATTCTTGTCGTTGTTGATGTTGTGGTGGTGACGGTTGTTGCTGCTGCTGCTTCTGCTATTGTTGGTGAAACAGCTGCTGCTAATGTTTCTGTCGCCGTTATTGTGATTGTTGTTGTTGTTGTTGTTGCTGCTGCCACAGTCGGTGCTGTTGTCTTATTGTTGTTGTTGTTGTGAAAGTAATCGGAGTCGTTCATCGATTAACTAGCGACCGAGTGAGCGAGCAGACAATAGAAAGATTGGTAATACTTGACAAGGGGGGGGGGACACAATGTGTGTGTGTGTGTGTGTGGGGCTGAAAATAACAGAATCAATGGCCACCCAATGCCTGCGTTCGCTGCATCGGTGCCATCTTACCACTAAAGCAGCTCGTATGGCTGGAAGCTGCTGCTGCTCGCCACGAAACAAATCGCCATTACCATGTGGTGCCTCCGTGGCGTATAATGGGTACGTATGCGCATTGACGCGCATATCTATGGCTATACTTGTCTAATGCCTTTCTGTCATCGATCAACGAACCAACGCCAGTGTGTCACTGTCGCTACTGCATCTGCTGCTGCTGTTGCTGCGTGTTTTTCTTTCATTCAATTCGCTTCTTCCTCGTCCTTCGCTGGGCGGTTTCTACCGCCGCGTAGCATACCTGCCGCCTGTAGCGCCGTCTTTCACAGCTACGTCACAACCGTTCGTTTCGAAGTGGACGCCTACGACGAAGTGGGGCGGCCGGCAAACAGTTACTCAGTTGGCTTCTGTAAGTTTTTCGTCTCGGGAGAACGTCAAACACATATATATATATATATATATATATATATGTATACATATATATGTATACATATATCTATATACATATATAGTACGCCGTATATGGAATATCATCAGCATTATCCTGTTCGCTGCTCGATTAAGCAGCTCGCGCTTGGCAGCTCGTCCCCGGTCGATGATTGTGCCGCCGTCATTTGCATTAAAGCCTGCGCATCATCACTGCTAGCGTGGATGTCGCTATCGTCAAACGTCGCAAGCTAGATCGAGTTCGAAGAGGGATTGCCTTGTCATTCAGTCACTGATGAAGTGCGTCGATGATGAGGAAGAACACTTTTTCTTCTCTTCTATGGGCCTCTGCGGCAATTTGTAGTCGTCGTCGTCGTCGTTGCCTCGTCATTGCCGTCGTCGTCATTACCACCGTAGCCGTGGGGTATTTTGCATTGTTTTTCTGTCGTCACGGACTGGGGAACGCGTTTGGAAAAATCCCCCGAACGTTGGCGTGCAGGCATGCTAGTGCCTTAGTACGTATGGGGTTGCGGGGGGTAGTTGTGGGTCGTCCTGAGGGGAGTACTAGAAGTAGCAGTAGTAGTAGTCGTAGTAGTAGTTGTTGTTGTTGTTGTTGTTGTAGTAGGAGTGTCGAGCCCGGTGGCGTGGTGGCATGCGTCTGCGCCTCGCAACCGGAGGAGACACATAGGTGCGCGGGTTCGAGCCCCACCGTTGCACATTTGTATTCATGGGGGTCCGTCTATGAAGCAATGTGAAAAACAGTTCCGTGGACTTTAAATCTTGGCTGAGGGTCAGCCCGAAAACTTTGTAGTAGTAGTAGTAATCGGAATGTCGAACCCGGTGGTGGCGTGGTGGCTTAAGTCTGCGCCTCGCAACCGGAGGAGACACATAGCAGGTGCGCGGGTTCGAGCCCCACCGTTGCCCCACATTTGTATTTATGGGGGTCCGTCTATGAAGCAATGTGAAAAACAGTTCCGTGGACGTTAAATCTTGGCTGATGATGGTCAGCCCGAAAATTTTATTATTAGTAGTAATCGGAGTAGTGACCGAAAACTTTACTAGTGGTGGATAGCAGCTGTGTGGACAGCCGAGCTTCCGTTTCTAGCCTAGACAGCCGTCGAGCGTCTTAGCGTGCCTTAGCGTGGTGACGTATTGAGCTAGATGCTGCGACACGGGAATCGCTGTTACGCATCATCTGTATACGGTGTCGCCGGGTGTTGTTGGGGTGCGGCGGGGGGGGAGAACCAGAAATTCAGAATCATTCACTACTGCATTCGCGAGCATTTCGAGCAGAGGCGCTGCCTTTGTACAGTACAACAATGGGGTCCAAGTTTGCGCCGTTTAACTTACTTCTCATACATCTACGCGCATGCCGTCCTTCGCAACAATAACAAGAGCTGCATAGCAATATCACGTTTCAATATAGATGGCTGTGCGGTGGTCGTGTGAGGCTGTGTCCGTTTGCGTGTGTCTATGTGCCAAAGATCAGAGGCTGGATAATCATAAGGCTGACGCAACGAACGTGACGCGCCTGCCCTTTTTGTATCTTCATCGATATATATATATATATATATATATATATATATATAACGATAATATGCCATGTGTATGTGTCTGCAAAACAACCGGCATTGAGTGAATGATTATTTGATGGCGCGCTCATGGATCAGCGGTGCGGCATGTCGTCACATACATTCTTCATATGCACAGAAACAATACAGTACATTATTACTTACACAGACGCGCGTACTCTCTAGCTGTATCTAAATAGGCTCAATGCCTGCATGCTTGTCCTGCGTACGCAAGTGCATGAATGCATGCATACATACGTACATAAATACATCTATATGTATATCTCTTATCTATACACATACGGCCGCAACTCCTCTTTTAGTGCTTGCCGGTCGGCATTTCTTTCGTTTTGCCAAGCGCCAAGGCGAAGTGGGCGGATACGCAGTACGCAGGGTCTGTCTTTCTTGCCCGACTACCAGTTGGTGTCGTTCGTTGTAGCAGTACCAGCCAGGGTGAGCTCCTAGCTATGATCATGCACGTACACGTGTTCAAACGTAAATTCGGCGACGGATCTTTCGGGTGGAACCGTCGTGTGCTGACAGGTGACAGACGACTCAAGAAACTAGACGAAAAAAAAACACACACAGTCATGTTAAGCCTGCCACAAGTGCCAGAACTCATGTGCACGGCATCAACATTGGCGGCATATGCTAAATGCTAAAACAGCCACTGTGATTTAGCGGCCGATCGACTGGTCGGCTGGTGGGTTCTCCTGTGAGGCTGTGTGAAACCAACGTCAAGCTAAATTGTTTTGCTGTGTATGCTCGAACTGCCCTGCGTGCCATATATATATATATATATATATATATATATATATAGTGTTCGATGACATCTGTCGACATATATGATACGTTTATGTGTATGTGTGTATGTACTGTTTTGTCGTTGTCATCATTGCCGTCGTCTTGGCCGCAAAAGTTATAGTCATTAACGGTATTTCTGTTGCTACCACTGCTGCTGCCGCTTTTCATGCTGTCTGCATTCTTCGTATCTTTTCCTCGTCACTTGATATATATATATTTTATATATATATATATATATATATATATATATATATATATATATATATATATATATATATATATATATATAGCTTTCTTATTTGTTTACAGGGGTCGTTCACAGGCGACGCGGGCTGGAGGTTTATGCCTTAGTGCCGCTCTGCGGTTGTTGTTGTTGCTGCTACTACTAGTGTTAATCGGATCTTAAAGCATAAGGCAAAATTACAAGTGGTGGACACGTTCATGTGCTTACGCCCTTTTCTCTCTCAATCCGTCCCTTCCTCGCGTCTATAGATACACGTACTTAGGCCATTTTCGGTATTCGCAATGAAGTCATAATTCGGGAAGGAAGAGAAAGAGTTCACGGGAGGTTTATTGGCGCGACCACGCCCGTGTTTCTCGACTCGTCATCAGTCTCGTGTGCACGTACAACCGCCTAACCTGCTGGCTAGCGGTTGCTGGAACGTAAGCACGTTTTCTTCCGCATTTGTTTGATGCTTTTCTCTAACTCGAGAATGAGCCTAGTCTTTGTTTGCATTGCGTTCCGCAGAAGACAGCGGCACACCGCTTCTGACGGTGAATTACCGTTCTTCGCGGGCTTCTTATTCTCTCTATCTTTCCCTCTCTGTTTCTTTCTGTCTCTCTCTCTCTCTCAAAATCTTTTCCTTTTTCTTCGTTTTCTCTTCCAGCTGTCTCAACGTGCACTTACAATGCACAATGTATGTATTTACATACAGAGAGTAGCGACGTGGTGTAGCGCAGCGTGACTGATGACTTTGGACTAATGTTACCGGAAGATTGCACGACTCGAGCACAATTTCAATCGTGGTACGTAACCGAGGTGCTCAGGGTCTTCAGCAACCTCAGCAACTTCACATCATGAACTTCTTTTTGTCGTTGTCGTCGTCGTCTCCGCCGTCGTCGCCGTCGTGGTCATTACTGTTAATGTTGCTGCCACCCTTATTAGTACTGGTTTTCGTTCTGTGATTAATAGCATCGTTAATTAATCAGTACTATATCGTCGTCGTCGTTACACTCGCAGTGACACGAGGCGGCGAAGCGTAACGCTGATCTGGTGGCATGACGGAGAACTCCTGCTTCAGCGGAAGGCCTTCACGGACGGACGGACGGACATATGTTGGGGAGAGATTATGAGTATTGTCCAGCCTACTTAGAGTAGGATTCATGGGCGTGGCGAGGGGGGGGGGGAGAGGGGGGATTGTCCATATGGCGCACAAAATGTGAGAGAAAGATGTTTCCTAGACTACTCTCTGTTGCTCTCTCTCTCTCTCTCTCTCTGGGTCGATCTCTCGTGTTCGCATTCTGCCTGCTTGTCTGTCCCTTTCCTTTTCTCTACTACTGGCGCTCACTGGTTCACTATTGAAGTTTCACTATATATATATATATATATATATAAGACGGCATCAGGCTGTATGACCCACGGCCACCATCATGGCTATTGTTATCCTTGGCGCGCCGTCGTCAGTGACATCTCATCGCGTGTCACCGCCGCTATCGCTAATCAGTATGTCCGTCTGTCTGTTCGCTTATCTGCCGTGTCGCACGCACCCCCACCTGCGCCCTTCAAAACAACCCACCTACACCCTCCAAAACAACCCCCACTACGCCCTCCAAAACACCCCACCGACCCTCTCCGCGCCCCTGCCACCACTCTCGGTCTCAGAGAGGATCGCACCTAACGCGCACACAGCTGTATCGCGTCGAGATTTCATCTTATCGTCATCATGTTTATCAATTGACAGTTATCCCTTACTACTTTCGTCAACAACTTTCTTCAACATCCTACTCAACACTACCATCACATTACACAATGCTGATGATGAGGAACGCAATCGTACGCGGCTGACAAGCTGACACCGCAATGAGACAACCGGACGTTGGCAATGGCGCATCCGCTCATTTCACCTGCACATTACATGGTAGTCACAGCATCAACATGGCATGGCATCAGGAAGGCATCAGTCCAGTCCAGTCCTCTTCCAGAGTCCGTCTGCCTTCGCCAGGTCAGCAAATCCGTCGGTCGGTGATAACTCTGCAGGCCGTCCGCTGTCCGTGTCCGGCGTTTCTTCTTTCTAACCTTGACAACAACACACCAGTGCACGCAGCGGCACGACACGCAGTCAGACATGCATGAGCAATGCCTGGTTTCTACGGTCGTCGTTGTTGGTTTTATTGTTGTTGTTGTTGTCGTTGTTGTTGAACCGTTTTGGTTGCTGTAATTGTCGCTGCTTTGGCTGTTGATGTGGATGTTGTTTTTGTTGTTGTTTCTGTTGCTGTTGCTGTGTGCTTTTAGTTGTTCTGCGTCGCTTAATCAACTACAACGGAGCCGGGCACGGATTAGCATGCCGGACGTGTCGAGCAGCGTTCCCGTTATTCAACTCACGTTGTCGCCGCTCCGATGGTCTCGACTGTACCAAAGAACCAAACGAACGTAACTCGGACTGCGGCGCTTGCAGATCGAGTGAGATTGGGTGTTTAGTTACCGGTGATGACAAAATCAGTCATCTTACGCCTGCAGTTTCGCCAAGCGTCTAACTCGGACTGATTGCAGGCTAATCGCAACAAAACCTCGGTGTATCTTTCGGCGAGTGCCTGCATACACATACAATCTACAACGTCTTCCCGTATCTAACCGGCCTGATAGGGCCTGAACTCTCGCCACTTCCTTCTACGACCCGCTCCCGATCGAGCGGAAGAAGAACCTGCCCTTTTGGCAGTAACTGCAGTAACGCTTCGGAGTAACGCTGCAGTAATTCAGCCACCCACTGCACGCACTAGCCACACTATACCTGTGTGCGCAATCTTGTTCATCCGTTTTCGTGTCTTCGTTGCTGCTTCTATTAATGGATCTTTCCGTTTCTAAATTTCGTCTTTGATCTGCTTCGTTCAAAACTACTACTACTACTACTACTAGTAAGGCAGTTTTGTTAGTTCACCTCGATCGTTCCGCCATTCGTACATAATGTTTCGTTCTTCTGACTCGAGGCAATCCGAGTTGATGAGGGGAAGAAGAAAAATACGACTAAGCAGAAGAAGAAGAGCGTGAAGAAGATGATGAAGAAGTTTTCAAAGCTTTAAGTAAGAGCAAATTGTGCCAAAACGGGGGCATGCGCCAATGCACGAATCTAGTCCAGCAGGCGTACGTGTATTTACACAGAGCAGAGACGGCTGCAACAGTCACAACAACAACAAACAAACAAACAACCACCACAACAACAAACGCCCAGCCTAGAGAGAGCGAACAACACGGACGTTAGGTAGCTCCAGCTCTCGCTTAACTCTGTTAGGTAGCTGTAGGGGTAGTTCCGACGGAGCAGCAATAGTAGTAGTAGTAGTAGTGTCGAGCCCCCCGGTGGCGTAGTGGATTAAGTCTCCGCCTCGCAACCGGAGGAGACACATAGGTGCGCGGGTTCGAACCCCACCGCTGCACATTTGTATTTATGGGGCACGTCCGTCTATGAAGCAATGTGAAAAACAGTTCCGTCGACGTTAAATCTTGGCTGAGGGTCAGCCCGAAAACTTTATAGTAGTAATAGTAGTAGTAGCAGTAGTAGATCTGGGTGTTTGTTGGCATTTGAGCCATACTTTATTAGTACATACACGTATGTTACGAAAGTCGTTGCGCTCAACTCACGGAAATGATACCGCATGCTTACATGCAAGTAATATCTATATGTATGTATGTATATATATATATATATATATTTTTGTTTATATATATTTATATGTATATATATATACACATATGACGGAAGCGAGACATAGGTAGAGAGACGATAAGTGAGAGATTGCGACAGAGGGGCACGTTATTATTTGGGCATCTCGTACGGTTTTCACATCAAGCACTGCTTGTTAATCTGCAGTTCATCTCTAGTCGTCGAAAACAAGCTCCTCGTATTCTCCTTATTCTCATACTTGTTGTTATATCATTGTCGTGATTAATCTCAGCATCATCATCATCGTCGTAATCATCATCAGTATCATTATTATCATCAGCATCGTCAACATGATCCATGTTGTGTTATGTTATTAATACACGTATCACTATTGTGATTCTTACGAACGTCCGCATCGTGAACATCGATCACACTGTTGGCCGTAATTCAGTCTAACTAATACGACCATCTCTATCTATACTACTAGTTTACAAACAACGCATTGCAACATGAATGACATCATCTTGTAACACAATATACACATATATATGTATGCATGTGTGTATATATATATTTATATACATATCTGTGTATGCAAGTAAGTGTACATAAGTTATCGGCATCACTGTGAAGATCTGGTCTCTCTGTCTCATTGCTGGCGCTGTACGCTCGCGAAACGGAGGCGCTCGTCACGTGTCGACGGGCGGCGGCGGGCCATCGGGGTGACTGACGCAGACTGTACGGTGCACGATACGACAGGGCCACCCACATCTGTTAGCCGTGGGCCGTTTCGGCGCGTCCGCGGCGACGTGTTGGCCTACGCCAGTCATGCAGGTCACCAGCAGTAGTTACCAGCAGCATTGTGTGTGGCCACTGCTGTGGACATCGATCGATGACGGGTCAATCGAACCTAGCTAGCTAGCCAGACAGACAGACAGCCAGTCAGCCAGCAATCGCTGCTGCATATACATATAATGCATACACCATCATCCGTGCCATTTCAGTCTATTGCAGCTCGTGGGGCTGGTGCTGCACATACTATACTGTCACATCTGACAGCGACCTAGTGCAAGGCTTGTCGTTACAAGTTGTCACAGACGCACTCTTATCGGCTTCTTGTTGTTGTGGTTGTTGTTGTTGTTGTTAATGTTGTTTTTCGTCATTGAATCTTTAGTTATCTAGTTGTCTTCACAAAGTTTGCAGGCCATCTTTGCCTGCTTGTCTCACGTAGCATATCTCAATACTCAGATATACACACCGTAGTAGTATATACACACATACATGTGTAAATTGTTGCTGTTGTTATTGTTGGGGTGGTTGTTGTTGTTGTTGGCGTGGTTGTGGTTGTCATTGTTGTCGTGGTTGTTGTTGTTATTATTATTATTGTGGTTGTTGTTGTTGTTGTTGTTGCCGTGGTTGTGGTTGTCATTGTTGTCGCGGTTGTTGTTGTTGTTGCGGTTGTTGTTGTTCTTATTATTATTATTATTGTGGTTGTTGTTGTTGTTGTTGTCGTCGTCGTTGTTGTTACTGTTATTGTTGTGGTTGTTGTTGTGGTTGCTGTCGTCGTTGTTGTTGTTGTTACTGGTATTGTTGTTGTTGTTGTTGTCGTTGTAGTCGCTGTCGCCGTTGTTGTTACTTGTATTGTTGTGATTGCTGTTGTTGTTGTTGATATTGTTGTTCCTCCCATTTCTCTACTTCCTTCTCCCCCCCTCTGTTTGGACAACAATCTCGTCCACTCAGCTACATAATGTACATAGCAAACGTCATTTCTGCAGTCGTCATCGTCATCATTGTCGCTCACCGACACTCCCCAAGTACTACTAGACTGCACTGCGTTTTACGCGCAGTTTAGGCATACTGTCGTTACGGGTTAGAGTTGACACCGCTACTACACACTGTGCAGGCGGTATGCGATAAACAGCGATCTATCTTCATGCACTTCATTGTATTCATTCATTGTCTGTTGTCAATATACACGCCTCATATGTTATCACGTACAACTAGCTATACATACTCGTATATGAATGTGCATCACGGAGCTATGAAGCCTACGTCGAGGAGCCGACGTCAAGGCGGCGCTGGTTCACTCCGAAACCGAATGAACACCGTCGAAACGCAAAATGCGCGCATGCTCGGATGCGTCGGCCGGGTTCAGCCGGGGTTCATGGAACTGGATGTCATGCTGCCATGACAACCGCTACCATGACGTTATCATGTACGCCACCGCGCCCAAACATCGACTGTGACAGCAGCAGCAGCATTGCTTCGGCGCTAGGTATTCAAGCCGTGGTTGTAAATCGAGTTAGCGCAGCTGGGGGTCGCGGCACACTCGTGCAAACTACTGTAAATCTGGATCGAATAAAAAACTGCCCCCCTTGATCACTGCAGTTTTGCTGGCGAGTTGTGTCAGATCTGCTGCTGCTGCCGTCGCTGCTGCTGTTTCGCTGTTGATCTTATTGTTTAGGTTGTTATGTCGATGCTATTTTTGTTGCTACTGATATTGTTGTTGTTGTTGTTCTTGTTGTTGTTGGCGCCACTACAAGTCGTTCTAGTTACCTCGACTACCCCACTTCCCCACCCACCCCGCGGTCTGTGCTCGTGTATGCTGTGTCTATTGTCCACTCGTGGATTAATACGAGTGTTTGTATCTCTATGTACATCGACACCGCCAGAAGGCTATCTGCCTCCTTACCGGCGGCGCGTCTTTGCAACAGTTCAGGTATTTTCTGTCTGGTGTCTTGTTGTCAACGACTTTCTCAGCTCTTTCAGTTTCATTTCATTTCAGTTCATATCATTCGGTCGGTCGGGTTAGTGGTTCAGCCAGTAGATAGCATGATCCGGCATAGAGAAGAGACGAGAGAAGAAACGACGAGCAAAAAGTGGTTGCCAGCTACGTCTCTCGCCAGGTTATCGTCACTACGACCTCGACACGACCCGTCATGAATGACATCTACCACGTACTATACTCTAACTACGTACTACCAGTACTAGAATGACCATTGCTATACACTAGAAATAGGACGATTGACGAACGTCATCGATTTTATCACTGCTTTACATGTTTCTAGTGCGCGGCATTGTTACTTGCCTGTACAACACATCTAACACACCATTCTCGCCATCACCATCAGGTTTGCCTGTCTTCCTTACTAGAACGATGTTACAGCTATTGTCATTGTGCGCAAACCATTATGGCGAATAAAAACAGTAACGGTTTGCCTGTCTGTTCGAATGTTCATCTAATTAACTCTAATTATCTCGCTAACTACATGTCAACTATCTGCCTGTCTACCTATCGGTCGAGAGCTGTTGACAGCAGCAAAACAATCTTACCCGCTCTGCTTTGACTACGACTACGAGCATCAGCAGTAGTGCTTGCTACCACCATAGGCTGCTACCATTCGCGGCCCCGCCACTGCTAGAATGGCCACGACTGAAGCGATTTACTTGCTGCTCATTACCTCACCATTACGACGATCTGTCCAACTGCAGCAGGCTATGGACGACAGCTCTTGTGCAGAGGGAGGGCGGAAGAAAGGACTATATATATATATATATATATATATATATATATAGAGAGAGAGAGAGAGAGAGAGAGAGAAATAGAGGGAGGGAGATAGCGAGGTAGAGATAGAGAGAGAGGGAGAATAAGATAGAGATAGAGAGAGAGAGAAAGAGAGCGGGGGAGGGGAGTAATATATAGAGAGAGCGAAAGAGAGAGGGGGAAGGGAGAGCAAAATATAGAGAGAGAAAGAAAGAGAGGGGGGTAAGATAGATAGAGAGAGAGGGGGGATAGAGAGAGGGAGAGAGAGGGGAGATAGAGAGAGGGAGAGTAAGCTAGAGATGGGGAATAAGATAGATAGATAGAGAGAGCAGAGAGGGGCAGATGGACACAGGGAACAGACTGCAATCCTAGCAAGCGCAACAACCCTTCGCGAGCCGATGGCCTCGCGCGTTATTAAGCGTAACATTTTCGGTCGCCATCATTATGTTGTTACACACAACAGACGACGACGGCGACGACGACTACTTTCTTTGCTTTCTGCTTAACTGCTTCTTGTAATCTCGGCTAGCCACGACCGGACTGGACTGGACTGGACGGCAGCCAGGATCGTTGCTAGTCGCTTGTTACTACCCGGTACGACCCGTTTGCAAGTTACCTTACGGACTGATGCGGCTGTGGCTGCTGCTGCCGCGTTACTGCGGCTGCATGTGGCGGCCAGCCGTCACCCGCAGCCCGTGAGGTCGCGGCCACGCTAACTAACGTGGCTAGATATTACTACTTTTACTACGACTACTACTACTACTACTACTGCTACTACGATAACGATAACGACGACGACGACGACTTCAAGCATACAACAATTAGACTACCATTAGTGAGACCATTACGTGCGACAAGTGTTGCCGACGACTGTCACGCTTGCTTAGGTGGGTACTTTGTCGACAATCCACTTGTCATCTTGCGTCTTGTCATCAGATCTATCGCGCTGCCCAAATGTCTGTATGTTTGTACATATCAACGTATATATATATATATATATATATATATATATATATATATATATATATATATATATATATATATGTGTGTGTGTACAGAGACGCATTTACTATTATAACTGCGTACAGACACTGGAACATACGAAGGAAACTGGGACGAATAAACAGATGTAATAACAAATAAATAGATAAATCATTAAACATATCGATGAGGCTGCTTGCTTCAATTGCGAACTTGCTACCTTTTCTAATTGCTCTCGCAAATCTGCTCTTTATCTGAGGGCAGTGGCGGTGTCTCTCTCTCTATCTATCTCTATCATTTTCGCTTCTTCTTTCTTGTGGCTAGACTACGATCCAACGTATTGGATGTCTATATCCGTGTATCTAACCTGCCGCGCTGGTCGGCTACAAAGGGCTCTGACCGCAGCAGAAAGCACGGCGGCAATATCAGCAGCTGTGGTGTTGCTCAATACAAAACAATGATACGGATATACGGTGGGAGAATCAGGTGGGTTCAGGGTCGCCGTTCCTATGCACAGCACAGACAGGACAACCTGCCAGCACGGAACAGAACAACCTGCTCGTGGCTGCTGCACGACCGTCATGGCCCTGGATAATAGAGCGCCAGAAAAAACTTGGGAAACAGACAGACAGACAAACTAACACAAATGTGCTGTTAGTGCTGCTGCTGCTGATCCGGGTCACAATGAGCGTGGTACTGATGAGGATGATGATGATGATGATGGATTAATGGATTCTGGATGAGGGCGTGGTGGAAGTGAAAATGTTTACGTAAAAAAACCGGCAATGTAATTCGAAGAGAAAGGGAAAAGGGGAAGCTGAAATTTCGATTGCACTTGTTGGTGGTCGTGGTGGTACGACATGGTTGCGGTGATTGGCCATAATGACGATATGATAAACGTTAGATGCAGTCTATGATGGTCTATGGCACGACGTCATGCCGCCAGCAGTCTGTTAGGCCACCATATTTTCATCATAGCAAGAGGTCCCACTTAAGAAGCCGGCCAAATGAAACCGCCTAAGGTAGGCGCCGTCTATCCCTGTCTTTCCCCGCCAGCTTTTTTAAGTCTCCGCTGAAGCGGTGAATTGTCGTCGCGATGTGTTGTCGGCCAGGGCCCATCCGCGCCCTTCGAACAGGTGGATGGTATCGGCGGCCTTAGCTAAGGAAGGCAAGCACTTTTTAGCATTCTTCACCGCCACCAAAAGAAAGCTGCACCAAGCAGTGGCGGCCTAAAACCCAATCAATGCATGGCCCAGCGTAAGACGAAAACGCGCAGGCAGGAAGAAATCGGCAAAACGAGTTACACCGCTAAGATATATATATATATATAATATATATATATATATATATATATATATATATATATATATATATATATATATATATATATATATAAAGAAGCCAAGTGAAACGACGTGTGTACGACATCTGTGACCAGGGGACTGTTTCTACTAGACCTGCCTACACCGCCACGCCGAAGTCTGCTAGAGTTGTGTGCTCTGAATTGTTGCCCACGTGTTTGACGCCACGCTTCTGTGTAATAAGCTCCAGTTGCGTAAGTGTGAAATCCACCACAGATTGAGTGTACATACCTACATGTGGCAGAGCAAATAAAGAGGGAGGATGGAACAAGAAACGAACAAATAGAAGATCAAATGGGCTTTTTATTGCCAAGCGGTCGCGGAGCAGATAGTGCTGCCGCTTGTTGTTATTATTATTATTATTATTACTATTATTAGTATAATTATTATAATCTCACTGGCATTTTGTTCTGCTCTACCTACTGGCAACAATCCTTCCCTCTTTATTCCTTTCTCTTTCTCTCTCTAGACAAAAAAATGTCGGATCTCCGTGAAAAACTGATGGCATTCGGCTCTCTCGTTGAATTAAGGGAGTAAATTGTGGACGTGAAAGGATCAGCTAGCTCCACGTACATGCCCTAATAATAATAATAATAACAAGCGCAGTGGAAAATGTCGTAATAGTGGCAGTGGCGTTATCTATCGCGGCAGCCGTAGCAGTAAGAGTAATAGACACAGTTTTGGTTAATTAACTCTCAGTTCTGTAGAATTTTAATCGTAGCAAATATGCTCGTAGTCGTAGTTCTATTAGCAGTAGCAAAGGCTGTAGTATTGTTTCCAATACCTATAGTAATACAAACGATAAGTCTAATAATAATAAAAATAACATTGACATGATCAATACCCACCGGCATACAACAAGTAGACTAAGACTCATCATGATTCTACCTAGGCGATTGTTATCAATTCTACCTAGCCTAGATAAGGAAGGAAGGTAGGCATATTCAACCGCTGCAACTGTATAACTCTGTATATCTATGTACATGAACGTGCTTCTGCTGCTGCCGCTGCTTCGATGGGGTCCACGCTGACGAAGGAATCTATATTTGTATATATATTCATATTGATGTGAAGGACACTGTCTTACTTCATCAAATGGGTTTTGTTTTCTACAAGGACTAGGTGAGTGGTTTTTGGTCATTTGGTGCCGTTTTGTCGTTGCTGCTGCTGCTGCTGTTGCTGATGATGACGGCCAGAGCTCTCCCTGTAGCGAAGTCAAACTGCTGTAATCATTATATTGACTACTATACCACTTTATGCTACTATTACTAATACGAACAAGTGTCATATCGTGTCGGCTGGTGTCGAGCGTCCGTTTGTCCGGAATGCTGTAGCATAGCTTCTCATAGCTCGTAACTCGTAGTTTTGGTAAATATTTATTGGTTCTGTGACGACAAGGAGAGGTGGCGTCAGTATTCGGCAATGTAATTCCGACAATCTGATATTGGCGCGATTGCACACGCATCTATGCGTGGTGTATATATGCCATATACATATATGGCTTGTCGCAAGTGCCAGAGTAATCGCGATAACATGGAAGGTTACCAACGGATACCCAAGTCATTGGGCACGCACTCCTTTTGAGATAGATGTATTTTGGTTTGTTAATCGAGGTTGCTGCTGCCGATTTGATGGGATTTATTGTTGTGGTTGTTGTTGTTGTTAATATCGATGTCGTTGGTACCGTTAATGTTGTTGATGTCGTTGTTATTGTTGCTGTTGTGATTTTTGGGCGTTGCTGTTGTCGGTGGTATCGGTCGAGGTATTGTGGCTGGACGTGAATGCGGAAAGGAGCTGGAACTAATCTCTGCAGGCGGTGGTGATTCGATGTTTGTTGCTGTTGACCCCCTGGTGAGGTTGACGCATGACGTAAGAAGCTGCTCAACAAACTGCTTGAACTTGAAGCTCATGCAACTGGCACTGCAAAGCGAACGACGAGTTGAGACGCGCCGATCCAAGACGCGTCGATCATATCATCGTTGCCAACCGACGATACGAACGCTGCTCCGCCGAGGACTATCGACGAAGGACTGATCCTTCTCTACGATATAGTCTCACCCGACGCAACGTATGACCGCTTCTCGTGATCGGCGGCGCAGCACAGCAGCGGAATAAACTGGAAGCTCTTTGAACTCTGTTTGAGTTTGCTTGCTGCAACTTGCTGCTGCTGCTGCGTGGAGTTCTGGACGTTGGCCGATGGCCGAACGCACGACGTTTCAGTAGTGCTGAGATTTCGAGTCGATTCGCGATAGCCGTGCTTAGCGCCTAGACACGACTTGTGTAGGGTTCGGGTAGAGCTAACTTCGGCCGCTGCTGCTGATGCTGTTGTTGCTGCTTCTTGGGTCTATTCGTCTGTCTATCTGTCTGTCTGCATTAGGTTGATGATCCAGCGGTATGAAGACCGGGAGATGGGGCCGGGATGTGGGCAAGCAACGATCGGCGGTTGTCGGCGATCAGGAAGAATCGGAAGAATAGACAGGTCGTTTTCGTCGTCGTCGCCGCCGCCATTATCTTAGATGACCCTGGAACCGTTACGGCGAAGGTTGGGCAGCGGACGGAAGAACGTCTTCGTCAGCGTTCACCACATCGTCGAGGACCGTCAGCTGGTGGACCTGTTTAATGAGACTGCTGATGCCGCCACGCTTGAGGCAGCAACGGCACAGGATCTTCTTAAATGCGTGACGGAAGTCTTTGGATACGAGCGCATATATGAGGGGGTTTAGCGCTGAGTTCAGGTAACCTAGCCAGAAGAATACGCCTGAAAAAGCCGAAAGACACCCCCACACGAGACACCGACAAGAAGAACAAGAGAACCGAGAGTGAGTAGTCGCAGGCGGCGCTCCGGCTGCCACGACGAATTGGCTACTACCTTTTGCGTGTACCGTAAAACCCTTAAACTGAGTGAGAAGCAAACACTAATAACAATAACAACTGCAATAAAATAGCCATAGCGATAACAACTGCAACAACACAACAACAGCAATAACAACTGCAACAAAACAACAACAACAAAAACAACAGCAACGACAACAAGAACAACCACAACTACCACGATCATAACAAGAAGTCGCGGACGGAACAAGACAAGCGACAATGGCGATAAAATTAATAGCAACACATGACGCTAATACTAGAGAGAACTAACACTAGAGAAAAACAAACGCCTACGGAAGATCAAGATCAACAACGACAATAGGCGATAACAAGAACGTAGGCCTCGCGGCGGCCAGGTAGTAACGTCGGGTAGAGGTGGTTGGTCGCCGGCTGCTGAACCTCGGGTAGAGGCGGCCAGACTTTGCTGCTGAACCTCGGCTCACCGCACGACGCCGCAGGGCACCGCACTTTACTACAAACACCTCAGCGCTATTAAACGGCAGCCGGCGCTAAGGCATCTCGTCAGTCTACGTACAGTCTGCGTAAAGGCTAAGAACAAAGCTGCCGCGACATCAACATCGAAAGCGCAGCGCATGGATGCATCGTTTCGACATTTGATGCGGTACCACCTCATCGTTGGCGCTTGCGATGAAAGCGCGGGTTACGGCGCCGCTGCTCCTTTATCTCCTCAATCCCCCGTCGCAGTGCTCTGCTTTGCCACTACTATTATACTACTACTACTACTACTACAATGGCAACAACTACTCCGGCAGCGACCACTAGTAGGAATAGGACGTCAAGGAATAGAACGGATCCCGCTTGGAAACGAGAGGACTTTAAACATTGGGCACATCAAGTCTGCGTTTGTCGACGCGCCTGACACCTGCGCCGTCGTTATATATATCTATATATATGCGTGTGTCTGTACACGCGCGTACATGTGTAGCACTCACCGAAGGCGATATCATGAATACACGTTTCACAGAAGGCTTTGACGAGATACACAGTGAAGAAGGGCAGCCAGCAGCAGATGAACGCTCCGACGATGGTGCCCACCGTCTTGGTGGCCTTGGCTTCGGTTCGAAACCGCCGGGCCTGCCATCGAAGGCTTTTCTTGTTCGATGAGCTCGTCTTCCGCTGGTGGCTGTTCTCCCTCTCTGTCCTCTGTTGACCGTTCGTCTTCGCCGAACTGCTCCTTCTTTTGCTGCCGCTCCCCTTTAGATCAGCATTTCCTGCACGGCCGGCCGGCAGACATAGAGACACACACAAAAGACAAGACGCAAGCCAAGGGCACAGAGAGCGCGCAAAGGGAACGCAGTGTTGTCGGTCATGGCCCCGCAGCCAACAACAACAACAACGACAACAACAAGAACAACAACAAGAAGAACAGCAGCAGCAACAACCACAGAAACAGCAACAACGACAAACAGTTGTGTGTCAGTACAGTCAGTCAAACGAGCGAATAACCAATCAAGCACACAAACACCCACGTGAATGCAAACACCGAGCAAGCTAACTAGACAGCAGAGAAGAAGCCAAGAGAGACAAGCACACAAAAAAAACAAAACGAAAAACCTAGCCCATTAGGCCAAAATGAACGCCTGCCGGCGTTCTAGCGTGGCTGGCCGCACCCGGTCCACCGTTGCCGCCGCCGGCGCCGTAGCACCACCATCTGGCCAGAAGGTAGTTATCCGCCTATCTTGAGCGCTAGACAGCAAGATACGCCCGACGTATGAGGCGTATTGTTGTTAGGCGCGCCACAACGCTCGACTGGGGCGGGGGCGCCGCCGCCACCGCTTCGTTTGGTGTCGCAAGGCGCCTGGTTGGTGCCTAGCTAGGTTGTAGGCGGATGGAAACGTATGCAAACGACGCGCCACGACACAGCCTTGCAGCGCGTAGCCTCGTCTGCATCTCATTTGCCTTCGTGGCATGTGGCATCATGTGCACGCGTGTGCCGCTGTATAGGCATCTTCTGGCCTGGCTGTGTTCTGCACCCCTTCTATGCCCTTCTGCACCCCCTACGTGCCCCGTCTGTGCCCCCTCTGCACCCCTCTTACGCCCTCACTGCGCCCTCCTAGATCGTTGCCCCTTTATCTCTACGAGAAAAGGGGGGAGGCTGCTTCGTCGTCGTATCTTCTGTTCTCGTTTAATTCCGTTTTTCTCTCCGTTGCCCCCAATCGTTCGCTCGATCCCTTTGTTTTCTGTTCTCTGCCTGATGTGTGTCCTGTTGATGAAGACTTTTGTTCGTCTGTTCGTTTGAAGGCGTTCCGACGTACGTGCTTGCTTCAAACACAAAAGGAAAGGAAAAGAAACTGTTTCGACCTCTTCTCTCAGTGTGTTTTACTCGTCGTCGGCGTCCTCGTCGTCTAGCATAACGTTTACTACCATCTGCCGACAATTTTCTTTGCTTGACACCTCAGTGCAAGTAGTAGCCTATCGTTCAGGATGACTAGAATGGCCATCGGCCATACCACGTTGAATACGCCGGTTCTCGTCCGATCACCGAAGCTAAGCAACGTTGGGCCCGGTTAGTACTAGGATGACTAGAATGGACCGCCACTACACTGAACCAGCGAGCGCTTCCATTCCTATGGCGACCACACCGCATAGCTGTGGCAAGTGCGCTGCTAAGAATATGATAGCAGTGACTAGGGTATTAAGTGCTACGGGCAAACAACGGGGCGCACCTGATAGAAGGTCAGAAAAAAAACTGTTGCCGCTGGAGCTCTAAGTGCTAACCTAAGATATGGCTAATATTCAATATATAAACAGAATATATAAACAGAAGTTTTACAAGGTAAAGGTGTAGTATGAGAAAAAGCTGAACGAAATAATTACAGCAGATACGACGACGAACTAGCCCCCTAAGAAGAAACAACGACAAAAAAAATGGATGTGAATAATTAAGGCTCTATGCGAGGCTTATTAACTTTAACAGCGGTGCACATGGGAAACAGAGACAAGATTAGTCAAACAGGTAAACTTTATATAAGAGAGAAAGATATGTCCTGCGTGGGGCTTATCTAAACACAGTAAGTTTGCGAAGCACGTGAATTAAGTCCACTATACCTAAGGACTACTACTTACTTAGCTGACATTACATGTAAGCTTATATTAAGATAGTTCAGAAGACGTCGTAAGCCATCTGGAAACATTGCCACTAACGCGGTAATATGTAGGAACAATCGGAAGTCTTTATCGCACGCTTTTTGTTGTTGCTATGATTGATTATTGCAGTTACTACCATTGCTGTTACATATACGCTACACTGAGTAGTCCGGTCAAATAGATTATTTTTGGAGATAAGGCGAATCTCGCCCCGTGCGTACCACAATGGAGACTCTATTCTAGTTTAGACTCTAGTCTAGACACGCAACGGTGGGGTGGGCGCAAGCAAGTGCGTCTAAAACAGATTGTTCCCCGGATTCGCTAATTTTGGAAACACGCTTGTCGAAACACAGACTATGACCGTCTATTCCGGCCATACCACACTTCGCACTCAGCCAGCCAGCCAGTTCTAGGTAAGTCAGATTCCCTCTTCCTTTTACACCTCGCTCACACCTAGGTCAACTAGGCTACTGCTAACTTTAGGCTGATTTGTATCGATATTCATATCACATCACATCGCATCACATCACATCGCATAGCATCGAACCGCATGCGTTCGAACTGTTGTGTGAGTCGCTGAAACGATAGGCGTGCCTTTGGTCGCGCGTTGCAGTTTACCCTTGAACGAGGGAGGCGCTGATCGAGTCTCTGGAACCAGCGAGTTCTTCGCTCCTTGGCGTCTACGCCCAGTTACAATGCCATCGACTATACAGGTCTCGGACACCGAGGCCTGATTGGTGGCGACGGTCGACTTGGCGTTGCCCCGATGAACGCGCAGCGTCATCTGTTGCATCTGGCTGGAGCTTGACAGGGCGCCGCCCTTGTTCTTCGCCATGATGAAGCCGCGCTCGAGCGCCTGGCCCGTGCGGATAGCCGACACGTAGATGCGGTAGTTGAAGAACAGCATAAAGAACATGGGAATGTAGAACGATCCCATCGCCGAGTACACGACGTAGCCGAGATTGTTGACGAGCCCGCAGCGCGGGTACTCGCACTGGTCGGCGCCGCTGCTGTTCGAGCTGGCGCCGCCCGTTTCGTTAAGTAGCACTTGGGTGATGTCCGCGGCGGGTCCTGACGGGCCGTCGGACGCGTCGGGCGCCGCCGAGGACGCCGGCGCCTTCTCGACCGACGAGCCGGCCGAGGCGTCATCGAGGTCGTTCCAGCCGACCAGGGGCGGGAAGCAGATGAGGAAGGCAGTCACCCACACCAAGACAATCAACAGACGGGCTCTCTTCGACGACATCAACGACCTGCAACGAGCGGCATAGTATATCATACCCTGTTATTAATGACGTTTTTGTTATTGTTATTATGTTTAGTTATTATTTAGGGGTTATATATATATATATATACACAAAGGCGTATCGTAATTATTTAATAAATCATCACTATATATATATATATATATATATATATATACGCTGGTCATTTAGCAAATAAGGTCAGTTGTTTTGGTTTATGCTAGCTTCTCGTGACTTTCAATTTTCTTTAAAGAATAAAACAAATTGATCCCACTAAATGAAATCGTAAAGTGCAGGGCTAAGAAAAATCCGCCGTGAAAGAAAAACATCTTGTTGCTCTATATATTTTGTTATTAATTTACCTGATTTACCGATTGTTTCAGGGTTATATATATGAGTATAGGCATTTTTCATAATTGTAGTGTCTTGCGCTCGCATTTACTGAGTAAATTAGGCAAATTAACGGTAACTCTACCGCCCTTTATCTCAGGTTGGATCACTAAACTAGCTCAGAAGATAGTGTTAAAGAAGGTTCATCAGAAAATGTATCCTCTGGTCTCCTCTAATAGAATAGAATATAATAGAAAACGCCTTTATATAAATATTAGAGTAATAATAAGCATTTTTGTGGCAGAGCTGTCTGTAGCACAATATCTACTATATCAACCAACGTACGGTCCTAGATCAGAATGACAGACGGTTGACCAGCAACTAGTAATAATCGTTCAGAGAAGTTATTAATTTTATATTATTTTTAAGTTCATTCTAGTGATTCACTGCATAAAGTAAATTGTACGATCATGTTGCGATCTGGCGAGTATGTTGAATTTGTTTGAAGCAGGAAACCAGAGATAGCGTTAGTTTTGTTTAACTTTCCGCCTAGTTAAAGTCACATTGAGCCAAAACCTGCTGCATGTTATATAATGGCCTGTGGTGAGTTTTTCTTCCACTTTCTTTCTGAACGAATCCCTTTCTGTCAACGGCGCCCTGCTTGGAATTTTTACGTGAACGTTTACTATTGCAGGGACTCTTCGCGTTAATAATGATGCACTGCAGCAACAAGTCAGCCTATTAACTGTTTAACTGCAACAAAGATAAGCCCCTTAGCTGTTTAATCAAAACAATTGGAGTCGGAACGAAGATGGTGTTCTTGGTGGCTGGACGTGGGTTAGCATCGATTAAATCTATATGTTGTAGTTTGTCTTACAGGTATATATTCTTGTATCGAACGTGAACGCATATTTAACAGTGTATATGACATGGTTATACGAGGACATAGCCCCGTTTGTATATTAGATTGCCAAACAACTAGACTTTTAACATTGGAATAAGTGCTGTTCTAACATTTGTCTGAATCCGGGAATGTCTTTCTAAGATTTCTAAAATCCCATAGAAGTTAATTCGACACTAAGGCTGCTGTAGGCGCGTTTATCAGTCGAGCATTTTACACCGGGCACTCCTGCCAATTGATCATTTGGAGCAAAAGCATTGAGGATGCATGGTAAATGAACATATCCGAAACACTCCCAATGAGGTGCTTGAAGCGAGGATCCGACATCGGGCTAGACAGGCATGTCAGGGTAGACGTTGCTTCTCAAGCTGCCATTTGACATTAGCCAAACAATATCACGCTTATTACGACAAGGGTTGGAACGGAAGCTGCTTACGTCACTTCGAAGAAGACGCCTAAACATCTATGCATAGGCCCTATCTATGTCATGCATTACCGTAGAGGAATAGGAGCGCAGAAGTTATCTAAAAAATAAAAATAATATAAAAAAACCTTGATTTTTCGACCGTTTTGATCTGCCGCGATATTGTAAAGTGGCACCCTCTGGAGACAACGTTCCGCACTTCCTTGATATAAAGTTGCCCCCCCCCCCACCGGACACCATTTCAAGGCCTGTCGGCAAAATGCTGATTGGCTATGTCTCTTCAATGCCCACGTTGTCAAACATTTTCACTAGAAGCTGCCTACCGAGCAACTGCTCACCAGTCTGCAACTATTGATGCCGTATTTTTTTGTCGAGTAGTAATAATTATTATTACCACAAAACCAGTGCAATGATAATATGAATTAATGGTAAGATCAGCTTCTTCCTACTCGCTTTATGGTGTCTATGCGGCCATTTTTCTTCACTTCATGATCGCTCTGTAGAATTGCTCTCTTCAGGTGTTGCCGCAATGCTGTTAAGTAGGAATCGACGTTCTAAGGGATCATTCGAAGCTGTTCGCAGTTGAATACAAACTTCTTTGTTGGTTCTGTTTAATCTCTCGCTGAACATTGTCCTACTATTTCATTATCCGGCTAGGAAAAATCAATATAAGTTCTGCATGAGAAGCAGCAAGTGGATCTGCCCGAGAGTAGAAATAGTACTGTGGAGAAACGTAGGGATCACGTAACGCTATATGATGCTCTCTTGCCAGCCCAAAATTAAGCCCCTTCGAACATTAAAGTAATGGCTATCATTGCCGTGCTTGCTTAAAACAAGATTAGGTGACCACCTTCCTTTTCATTTCACCGTGAGACGCCACTCATCTATGCGTGTCCAGATACCAAAATGCCTTGATTTTTGGGCTGAAGAGCGTCTCCTGGGCACATTGTAAGACCTCTGCGTGTTACCAGATTCCGTTGACTTTTGCTGGCTTCTTTGCACTGATATCTTCCGATGTGTCATATTATTCCCCCTTTATGCCTCGCTGTTTTTAATGTTTTATAGATAGGTTGTATTGCCAAAATTAAGTCCTTTTTCGTAAAAGATTAGCACTCAGCATGAAAAGCGACAACAGTAACACCGTCAAATGAGAGCTCTGCTGCACAACTGAAATTTAATCATGAACTTCAAGCTGGTCTGCAACGGCGCTTTTGTAAGCTTGGTTTACTGGAGAAATATCGTGTGTTGCGCAATAGTTATATATATATATATATATATATATATATATATATATATATATATATATATATATATATATGGCCAAGCAAGGTAACTTAGTGGCAAAGCCATTTCCTTGCGCTTGGGAGGTCTTGGGTTGGCGACCTGGACCGGCCCTTCTTAAATTTCAGTTTTCATAGTTTTAAATTTAGACAAGGTGAATGCCGGAGTGGACTATAATATACCATAGTCGGATAATAAAACGGGACACAGATGTTCAATAAAAAAAATGGCGTATTACCATCCAACCTCCCAATATCATTACTTTAAAAAATATATTACTAGGCTACACGGAAATTAGCAATATTGTCTAGATATTTGCAAATTCGCAATTTTTTTTGTCTCAAAATCACACGTACCATGCGCACGACCAATTTTAAAGAAGAACAAATCACATTCGCAAAAGGTTGAACTTAAATAAAACAAAAAGCCAGTGGCAACAGAAATACTGAACTTCCTTGCAGAATAAGCTACAGAAACTCATGTTATTTATATCCAGGATGTCTTCGCCGACTACTATGATGAATATTCTTTGGTTCCGTGAGTAGTCTCATCGCTCTCCGCATACTAAGCAGCGATAGTTAGGAAAGGGATACGTTTCCAGCGACCCACGGATTTTACCGAGTAAAAACTGAAAAAGTGATTGCCTTGCAATATGCCAACACAATAACGGATTTAGCGAGAGATAGCGAAGCAGCTAGGCCAAGTAGATGCATTTTGGCTAGCATGACGACCAACCATGAATGAGTAACTTGATAACATATTGATACCACTGATACTTGAATACAGCGAGTCTGCATGGTCGTATTAGTAACGTTTTTTGATGCAGACAGCGTGCAGGTAGTATAGTATCTTCCAAGTATACGTCATTATTAACAGTCTGCGATAGTGGGTCTATTCATAAATGGACAAAATCTCTTTGAGAAAAATCGCACTCAGATGACTAAACAATGAGAATCTTATTAAATTAAAAACACTGCATCGATTCAAACAGTTGAGTTTGCATTCCAGAAACAAATTCGGTTTCCATTCGCCGTGGTTAAAGTGTTCAGGGGGGTTAATTGCTAAAGTTGCGCTATTACACAAGATGATTTCTGTTGTCAAAAGTTGAACAACTAGCGCATGTTGCGTTGGTCATCCATTAATTATCCACCGCTCAATTAGCATCTGCAGCAGCAAGTTTTCCATTAGAGAGCAAGAGTCCATCTGCACTCACGTCATCATATGGCCATGAAAAGTGCGCAGGAACGAGAGATAAAATACAGGAAATACTACTTGAAATAAGCCGGACGATAAGAGCCACAACCTTCTCGAACGAGCAGCCTTACAATTCGCCAACGCTTCAGAATACGATCACAGTACGTTAAACGCACCAACACGGCCAACAAATAACAATAGTAGCAAAAAAAAAAACAGAAAGTGTAAGTTTTTTTCAACAGTTTAATTGCATCAACAGCATTGCAGCGCTAATCCTATGAGCGCTTTTTATTAGGTTCTGTACAAATCTGCGTATATCCTAAAACTTTGCGCTCCCGTATGCCGTATAAGTAGACTCACACAAGCGTAGCTACTTACCTATACGCTCTTGCGTATCGGCCTTCAGAGCAATCTCAATCCTCAGTCTCATAAATAGATACCCAAACCCAAAAACTGTCGCATGCATCGGATTAGCCGGATCGATATCGAGCCTCGGTTATCGCCATTTTACGACAAGATGCAAGGGACAGCTGGTGTAAGCTGAAGCGATGTGTTTCTCATTCGACGCTGTGCACTAACACGTGCGTTGGTGTGTGCTGGGGCTGCACCATCGCCGAGGGTGTTTTCACAAATCAGTCTGCCTCAAAGCAGACGCTCATCGTAATTTCGACTTAAGTATTTTGGTGCAAAAGAAAATCGTGACTTTGTAAACCGCAACGGTTTCTGATCTTTTCCAATCTGTCTCGATTCCTTCTTATGTTCGCCCTCTTTTTTCTTTCTTTCTTTCTGTTCCTCTGTCTCTGTCCCGACCATGACTCTTTTCCCGTATCATTAGATTACTTTCTCTATTGTTTCACCACTTGCCTAATGCTGCTTATCCGATGCAGTATTTCTTAGTGCGTTTCTCTTTATCGCTCTCTTTGTCTCTCACACACACACACACATACACACTGCCTCTGTAACCTACCATAACCTGCCTCTGGTCTCCAGTAGTCCAGTGTATGTACTTATCTCTATGGTTTTAATACCGAGACATGCGACCTCTCATTTAGCAGCGCTTCTTTACAAATGTCTAAGAATCCATAAAAATTCGTTGCGGATATGTGTCTTCGCGTGAAGAGCGGAACCCTCTATCTTCGTACTTCACTCTTCCGTTCCTGTTCATGCAAGGAACGCAGCGCTTTTCTTGGTCTAACTTAGCTTGGTGCAACGCCTCAAATGGCATGTGCTACTTGCAAACAAGAACACCTACGAGTTGAAAGGGCGAATACCAGCAGTGGCTTCGGCCGCTAGTACACGGTTCAACAGAAGAGAGAATCCTATACTGCCGTGCATAGGATCGAATATCCAGCTCGGGTCCATTTGTTAATTAGTAAGTGTCCAACTTCAACAACGTTTAGGGCGTGAGGCAATGAAGGCGGGAAAGGCAATGCCCTCCGTGGGCGACGCTGACTTTAGTAAAACACGTGGCGTTATCCAGAGCGTGAAACCAGTTGCCAAAGTTACAGGCACGGGCATGAGTTTGCCATAGCCGCATAGTTGCCAATCTGAAAGGATTTTCATTCGGACGTTGGAAGAGGGCCAGCTATCCTGACGGACGATGCAGATGATGCCAGGCGTGCTCCTCCTCCTCCGACGTACGAATTGGGTTGCCACGAGTTAGATTGGTTTTAGTTCGCTGCGGTAGACAAAATGCTATTGTCTACAGTTATGCGTCTTGCATCTCTCTGCGTCTCTGTAGTTTCTTAGAGAGCTGGCCTAAGTACAGAGGCTACAGGCCAGAGCTATACGTTCCCACATTTTTCGGTCGAACTTTAGCTCAATCATTAGAACTCATGGGGGGATTAGGTTTAGTAAGCAACCATACTTTGGCCTACATTATGCAGCCGCGAGTATCCATTAAAACAAGAATCGTACCGAATTTGACATGGTTATATGTGTGATTGGTCGTACAATGCAAGCAGTTGTCATCAAGAAATACTAGCAGGCTACTGTTCTTATTTACCCAATCTTGGTGACTATAATTAAAATGTGTAGTGTACTGTAAATATAACGTTGAAGAAGACCGAGCAAGGTGGCTTAGTGGCAAAGCCTTTGCCTTGCATTCGGGAGGACTGGGTTCGAACCCCAGACCGGCCACTCTTAAATTGGTTTGCATGGTTTCCAATTTAAACAAGGTAAATGCCGGAGTGGAGTAAACTTAGCCATGACATGAAAAAATCCGTACACGGGCAATTGCCTTACGGGATAATCTAAAAAAAAAAAAAAAAAAAAAAAAAAAAGATTTAAAAACGAATCCTGCATGCGACTCTCGCCTGCAGCTAATCTCGAGATAGGCACTAATAAAAGGTCTCAGACATTATTGCATGGGCACCCGGCATGCAATCATCACAGAACATGCGTTGTTGTGACGGCGCTTGATGCTGCTCAATTTGCATTTGCTGTGGCACAACTTGTGCAACAACAATATTACAACAACATTATGTACAACAACGGCATCATCATCAACAACAACAACAACAACAACGATAGCGATATCAGCACACACTGTGTGCCTACACAATAACGGCGCGGGCGGAATGTGCTAGCACACACACAGTAATCATTTTGCACTCAAAGGAATAGCTTATTTTTTTCATGTTTAGGTACGACAAAACCCTAGCGACCAAATCAACCATTCAACGGGGGCAAAGACTGTGTACTATATGTGTAAAACTAGAGACATTATTGGACTCGAGCAGAGTCCCCTTGGTCGCAGGAACGTACTACAAGGTGAGTACCAGCGAATATACTACCTAGGTTGCTGAAAAAAAATTGTAGTCGGATCGGACAACAATCAGAACTAGTTGCAGTGTATCCACGTATCTTACCTATACTTCATAGGGCGAGTGATGGCGAGGTAACGATCGACGGAGATGGCGCACAAATTGAGGATTGACGAAGTGCAAAGCCACACGTCGACCGCTAGCCAGATCTTGCAAAAGTTGCCGCCGAACGGCCATGCCTGAAATACCTGTAAGTCGTCGAACAACAAACCGCGTACGTAAGTGACAAAGTAGTATATATATATATATATATATATATATATATATATATATATATATAAAGCACTGCACAATATCAATCTTCGAAACGATGCAGGAATCGACACGTGGTGGTATTTGCCGCGATATGCGTCCGTCTCGGCGCTATGTCTGTTGCGGCGTGTTGTTGACGTGGCTATGGATGGATGGATTTATTATTCGCTTGACATGAAGATCTAAATATATTCACAGTTTATTTTTAATATAATACATTATTGGTATAGTATATGTTACACGTATCGCGATGGATTCGCTAAGCCAATATGCCTACTGGGCGCGTATTGTCGCTGTCACGTGTCCGTTTCGATGAGGTCAGGCCGACACCACCTCAGAAGTGTGCCCCGAACGGAGGCAGCGTTTCCACGTTGTATATCAAGATGCAGACGTTGTTTGAAAAAGGACGACGACCTGTTATCACCGGATGACAGGTTTAACAAGATGACGACTTTGCGGATCAGCTGCTTGGTCCGAACGCCAGGAGCACCCAGGGTTTCAAACATGAGAGATCTAAATATATATATATATATATATATATATATATATATATTTATATATATATATTATACCTAAATACACTATATATATATATATATATATATATATATATATTGACGATAACAAAGGAGCATAAATCTGTCTTTCTCTCTTGCAAAGACCTAAAACGTACACGTGACGGCTCCTAATTCAGGATTTACAATACTGATTGAGTTGGATTGCATTCTGCTTGAGAAAAGCTTGATGATAGCTTTGGAATATTTCGTTGGCCTGTACATAGTATAACTAGGTTTGTTTGCGCAGTATGTGGTTTAGCCAACATTAACAATAGTGCCCCCCTCTCACGCACAGACACACACACACAGCTGTTGTTATTGTTGTTAGTTTTGGCGCCTCATACGAAACCAACCGTACCACCACAGTTGGTCATAAAAGTACAGCTTCTCTTCTTCTTCTCCTTGTTCGCGACTAGTTGAACTGGGGGCAGCAAGGTGGCGAGAGCAACGTCAAAGTTTTTCAGCCACATCGCCGCCACCACCGCCATCGTAATGAAACTCTTGGAAACGTTCAAAAGTGGGCTCAAATTCCGCGGCTGCCCACGTTTTCATTGCGCCCCCGTCGTTCGGTTAACATTGCATCCGCACTGCAAGGTTGCTGTTCCTGTTGCTGCTAACTGAGCTTGCTGCTATGTGGGTCGCAAGAAGGAACTCCGCTTGGTTGCGTTTCACTCCGCAGGTTGTTGTGGCTTATTGTACCTGGCTGTGCTGAAAACGCTTCGTTGCAAACCTGTTAGAAAAATTTCTTCCGTTCAAGGTTTTGGGGCACCAAACAACATTTTTTCCTCTTCGGGTGAACGCGCGCTTCAGGGTGGCTGGCGGAGTAATAAGGTTACCAACGGTCGTCAAACTACTAACAACTGTTTGCAAGCAGCAAAAAGAGGTAAACGGAGCGGAGAAAGCGAACCAGTCAAGTAGAAAAGACCCCCGGCACGAGGGCAAAATCCAAGATCGGTTAACAGCGGTGCAATAAAACACCGACGAGAGTTCTAGCTGCTTGATTAGCCAATTTGCTGGCGTAGGAATCCGATGGTGCACGCCGCAGTGCCACCTTCCCCGCGCCATGGCTAACGTCTGTGAAGAACAACGAATTCGAGTTATTGAGTCCGTGTAATTATGTTGGGCAGCTTGCTTCTACCTGGGGCAGCCTAAGTTACCGGATTTCGCTCACAGGAGCGCACGATGTCAGCATACCGAGCGCGGGCCACTGAACCTCGCTTCCAAGCTCGCAACAATAGCTGAAACGACGTGAAGCTGACTTTTGCGTCGCCGTGAAGTGACATAAAAACTAACACACTTGATACGCTTGATTTACATGATCTGGTTCCTTTACGTTGTTGTTGTTCATTTACTCACTACGTCTGCTCAAATATCGGTCGTGCAAAAAAAATCGGTTGTTGCTGCTATGCTCGTGGAATAGAAATCCTACGGTTGTCCTATAGACTACTACCTCCGCCGCTGCTTCTGGTAGGAGGAACTCTATAACTGTTCACCGTATGCCGAACATCGGTGTGTCATATTCTGAAAAAAAACAGACGGCCGCGTCAGGTGAAGTTAGGTCAATTATTAAGATGGCAATAGAGTACTTGAGTGCACAAAGTCCAAGCCACGAGAAAGTGGCACTTTGTACGTAGCGGGTTTGCATTTCAATTTTCGGACAGCCGCCTATTTGAATTGCACTTGTAATTCAATTCAGCTCTCTTTACTCGAATTGACTATAACGTACACTTCATGTGTAAGGTTGTCCTCACCCTCATGGCCTGTCTTCACTCCTATGGCGAGCGAAGCATTGCAACGATTCATGTCTCAGTTATGCGCCTCCCACTGAAGGTCATTGGCACAACTCTGCAGCCACAACCTGCAGAGGGCACAACTCGTTTTCCTTGCGAGAAGCGTTTGGAAACACCAGGTAGTGATAATCATGGTCTATGCACCTGGTGTATACGTGACGACCGTCACATGCAGGACTAGACCAAAGGTGCTAGGCATAGACTTTAGTTTTCCACTCCGAAATCAAACATTCGCCGGGTACTGAGCGTGGCATCTTCGGCCCTAGTCGGATTGTTTCAGCTTCTTGCGATTGCGCCAACAAGTGCTCCCTTTATATATATATATATATATATATATATAATGAAAAACGTATTTCAAGCTGGTGGAAATTACCTGCGTGGTTCTATACTCTGCGAAGGCATCATACATCAACCCTAGAACAGTGCTAAACATACAGAGCCTCAGTGCTGAGTTAGACGGACGGTCCTCACAAATCTTTACCTACCTCCCCGTAAATTGAGATAAGAGCCGTCCATACTGTTCTGTTTATATGTGCTGTGTCGTTCCCGTTTAATGAACCCGAAGGCCAAGATAACACAAAAAGTTAACAAACTCTAGCGGTTGGCCGCTGCAATGTATAACATCACTGGTTATGCTATCATTAACCTCCACGCCCGAGTCTAATGGCTTCCTGGTGTTTATCTCAAGTCCTTTCAATGTAAAGGAGCGCCTCTAGCATAGAAGTAATGCGGTAGAAGCGTTCCCGCCAAAGGGCCTCTTCAGCGACGTGCTCAACCCGCTGACTAACAAACTTGCCAAAAATCTTCTGCAGTGTGAGGTTCTGACGCCACTCCACGATAGATATTTGGATATTTTTTGTTATCACCATGCCTACCCGTGAACAGGGAAAAAAGGCTGGTGACATGCCAGGCATCTACCTCTATTATATTATATTTCCATTAAGGAGATCACAAAGAGTTTCCGCCAGGCAAGGAAGTGCTGATAGGAGACCTGATCGAGCCCTCAGCTTTTTCTCTTCGGGAGTGACCGTCGGGCCTGGCACACCTCCTCCACCCCAAAAGACAGATTCGTGTTATGCTTCTCCAATGTAAGCGGATGCTGTACAATTGAAGACAAGGCCGCAGCGTTCACCATTGAATAGAACTTCAGCTAGGTCTCAGCCTAACTGTCACTGAACGGATGGTCCACCGCCCAACGAGGTTGCATGAAATCAGCTGAGCCTCTCTTCTTCATCTGCTCGTTCCGCTCATTCGAGTAGCCTTCGTGCCTTCTGCCTCGCGTGGTTTCTTTTATATTCTTTAAGGCCTATATAGGCATTTGTACAGTCAAAGCGGTCCGACTTACGCCTGGCTTACAGTGAGGATGGTGCTTTTGGCCCGAGCACTTCACTTTGGGCGAGGTAGCAGGCTCAAAAAACCCACGGACGTGATCCTCTACGGCATAAGTTTTTTCACTTCACTGCGACCAAAAACTCATGAATTGTTAGAAAACAAATATTAACAGGACGTTAGCCATCCCTCAAACATTCCTGGCAATCTCTAGGTGCTTGCTTCTTGTCGAGAATAGTTGCACGTTTATGATGGAGCGGTGATCAAGAAAAAAAGAGCATTCTCTTGGCGATAGGCGGTCGCAATCCTTCGTTGATTCACACCCTCTTCCGACATTTTCCGCGTTAGCGGGAACTGTCATTACGTCCTGCAGACAACCTGGCCGCGACGTACAGGACTTTCTGCAGGAGACGTGATTCGCCTCAGTGTTCGCCAGGCTACCAGGCAGCAACTTTTCTATAATATACGATGTACACTTATATATCATATACGACGCGACGATACAAACTCACACAGCTGCAAAGCGTACTGAGTCGTCGTCTTCTAGTTAGTAACTTGTGAAGCGGCTATGCGGCCTACTCGACCGGCGATTTGTCCACTGCCTTGCCAGCTAGTGACAGGCTGTTGACCCGTGCTCACACAGGACAGCCTTTTCCCGGAGACTGCGATCGTAGCGTCGTGGTTCCAATGAGTAAGAATAGCAGCCAGCCAGTGTGTGGGACAATGTCGGTAAGGTGTTCCACATTTGCTGCCAAAGAGCCGACATGGCACGTATGCACCAGTGCGTAACCGACGGACTGGCGGCAGTATGAAGTGAACCAAAGCGATGAACCTAAGTCAATACACCCTATACGATATATTTTACCCTATACACACACATGATACGACTGTGCGACTCATTTGCAATATCCGAGAATAATGCACCAAAAGATTATATCATTAGCTACAGCGTCATGGTGAACAATCAATCAATTCGGACAGAGTTCGCTAGCAAGTGTCCGCCGTGTTGGTAAGCAAAATATCGAACAGGCCTACTACAGGAAGCGCCCACATTGTAAACGTCGCTTGCTATATATATATATATATATATATATATATACTTCATATGCGCCATAGACGAGTATTTTGGGTCTAAATAATCGGAATATTCTGCTCGTAGTATAAAGGCTACTGAGGATAGTTGATCTAGATATTTTAAGCTTCTGGGGGGGGGGGGGGGGGGATGAGACTACTGAGCAACAAAAGGTGAGAGGTATTTGTCTGTCTTGTGCTTGCATTTCATGCTATAAACTTTTTATCCAGCTAGCATATTGTCAGATTTTGTTCTTCCCTACCACACAACTACTCGATAGCCAAGCGTTTTATTCGTTTATATATATATATATATATATATATATATATATATATGCAGTTACCTCAAGTGTAATGGAGTACGGCATCACTGTGAGGCCTACGAGCAGATCGGCTACCGCAAGCGAGATGACGAAGTAGTTCGTCACAGTCCGCAGCTTGTTGGATGCCAGCACCGCGGCGATGATCAATAAGTTACCTGCAATATAGGTGCGCAGAAGATACAAACGATGATACACTGATTAGCGCTCATGTTGAAAAACTAACAGAGTAGGGTGCAATAGCATAAAATACGGGGACAACAATACGGGCCGACGACGGCTTTATCGATGGAGCCGACGGGATGGCAGCAAACAAATGGATGCCAATTTCCAACCAGTAACTCTCGTGGATCTGATCCCGACCGCCGAGACGACGACGCCACCGCATGCCCATATTCGATTTCGAATGTATTTTCTAAGAGAATGGTCAGTTGAGCTAAACAGCGTAAACAGCTCAGTACACACCGAAGTAGGTGCAATATAGGTACAATACAGTACAATACAGGTACAATACAGTACAATGCTTCCTAACAAAAAGACAGGAGTTTTAGCATGTCAGTGTTGTTTTTTTTTAGCAGAGTCATATGCACGGCAAGTTAGGCAACATTCAAACGCATCCTACTAACAACCCTAGAATTGACTGTTTCGAGAGCATGAATATTTACGTCACTCCGGTAAGCTCAGGTGGTTCGTCAGCCCTACAGTAAAATACTCTAAACATCGATTTTCTTTAACGATTTGTTCAACAAATGCGAGTGTAAACTCTGCATTGATGCTCCTCTACGCTGGGGCCATCAAATTCGGTATGAGCAATAGTGCAGCGCCAGGGCAGTCCCTTATTGAACCTGCCTTGCATTCGTTGCAGCAGTGCCACAAATTTGCATTCGAAAGGTGCCCGGACGCATAATACGTCAATTTTGGGTAAAACTATCGTTTTGTACAGTTAAACAATTTATGATCCGATAAGACGAATAGCGTTGTATCTTCTAAAGTTTGCAGATCTTCTTGAATCGCAAGCAGAATTGCAAAATTATTTTTGCAATCTAAAATTGATCTAAGCAGCATACTTTCATCCAGGTAGGCGTCATCAAAGACAGCCTTTAAAATTGCGCATTTCGGAACAGAGATCTTTCTCTGTTCAGGCTTGGATCAACTGGATATAAGATTGACTGCTCGCTGGGTTATGTTCGATCATGCTTTTTGTGCACTCTGGTATGAGCCTCAAGATCATCAGCATACACTTAGATACACTTATTAAACACGCTAAGCTCATGGCCCAGCCTAAATGTTAGCTAGATGCTTAAAAGCAAGAGCGATAACAACCGTTTTAATGCCACCAAACAATTTGTTCGTATTGCACACAAACAATTCTGTTTGTATTGCACATACCATACAGTCAACTGTATTCGTACTACAAATAACTGCGAATATTGGCAAACACGTTGAACATTAACGTATGAACACGTGATACCGCCATACATAGACACCAACGTGGTGAGGTACTACTACTGCTTATCAACATCTTCATATGGCATCGCCACACGGAGGCATTTGCAGGCGTTCCGCCATTAGGACTTCGGATAGGCTTCACTTGGACGAACGGACGGACAGACAGACACACACACACACCGACTTACCGACTTCGCCATGCTGCTCAGTGTATAAATATATATATATATTTTCGAGCAGCCGCATCACAGACTCTGTGGTAGTAAGTACTGTGACGCATAAGTCGAGTGTTTTGGCCAGATGTTCACCGCCGACAGACAGACAGAGAGACGCATGCGTACTTCATTCACGTAATACATACACAGGCGTATGCCTACACGGACAGCTGAGACGCGCTACACGTGTCCATCACCATGAATACTCGGACACGCATGGGCATACGTCCTTATGCGCAGTTTACGTGTTTGGGGCTTGGGCTGGAACAAGGCGGACGGAAGGGAAGGGGTCGGCGGGGGCTCTGCGGGTCTGCAACGAGATTACTTTAAGATTAGACCACGCACAAACGCCTCGATGCTGCTGGTGGTGTCGAGCGTAGCGCGAAAAAGTTTTCAACTGTGGAAACCAACCCCGGCAGTCGTCCGTGTGAGCTTTCGGGATTCGCGCGCGACCATGGGCAGGGGGGCCGTGCGAATCGGGCATGAGAAGGGAGGCGCGAGAGTTGGGCACAAGGAGGGCTTTCTCGCGTTCCTCAGCTGGCCATCACCATTTTGGTGTTACTTCATTTGCTTGCATAGCAGCAACAGCAGCAGCAGCAGCAGCAACAACAACAGCAACAACACTGCCCACAGCAACAACAACAACCGCTACTGATAGTACTACGGCAAACCCCACGATTATTACCAGTAACCGTAGCACTGCTATGACCATTCGTAACGCGTTCTCTCTCTGTCTCTTTTTCTCTCTGAACATCGCTTGGTCTCCTTCGTTCGGTTCGGTCGTCGTCAGGGTCTGACAGGCGCGGACTGTGAGCCTGAGTGTTCGGGCCGTCTGGTAACGCTGTTTGCACTGATGCCCTTCTGGCTAAGATCACGAGGACAACGACGCTACCGCTACCGACGGCGAGCAGCAGCAGCAACAACAACAGCAACAGCAGAAGCAACAACAACAGCAACAGCAGAAGCAACAACAACAACAGCAGAAGCAACAACAGCAACAGTAGAAACAACAACAACAACAACGATGACTCGAGATTCAGACAAGAGCCGAAAAGCAAGACGATCTGACAATGAATAGCAATAAAAGCGATCTTCTTTTTCTTCCTCTCCTCTTTCTTCTTGTTCTTCTTTATCTTCTTCTTCTTCGTGGTAGTAGTAGCAGTGGTTTTATTAGTCGGAATAGTGTAGGAATAGTAACAGCTTTCCTAGTAGTAGCAGTAGTTGTGCTAGTAGTAGTGGAGTGTTTAGTAGTAACAGAGCTGGAGTCAAGCTCTTCTCAGCTGGTGAAGCCACGGGCAAACACCTCATTTAGAATGCGAAGAAGTCGCTGTAGCTGCTGTGGTGATGGTGGTGGTGGTGGGAGGTGTGGGGGAGCAGGGAGGCGGACGGGGACCTGCTCTCGTGCACATTGCCCCCCAGTTGGTTCTGTCGGTTCTGAGTCTTTTCTCTTCTGTCTTTGGTCTGCCGCGCTGTTGTTGCCGTTGTTGTTGTTGTTGTTGTTGTTGTTGCCGTCGTCTCTGTTTGACAGCGCGAAGGAAAGTATAGGGAGAGAGAAAAACAGAAATAAAAAAGTACTCGCACGGCCCGTTTGTTCCGGACGATACTAGCAAAAGCAAATCTTGCTCTCGGCGTCAGCTCCAGCGCTCAGCGAACTGCTTGCCGGTCGGAGTCTTAGTGGACTCCGTGACCCCACCGACCGACCCGCCAACTCAAACGAAGGTCGGAGACGGACGGCACAGCGGCACAAACGGAGATTGAGGCGGAAAGGGGATATGCATGCATGTGCATATATATATATATATATATATATATATATATATCAGGGGTAAGGGACAGAAAGAGAGAGGGAGAGAGAGAGAGAGAACAAGTAGGGATCATTCTGGGTCGTCCGTGGAATCTACGTTCACGTCCGCCACCCCATGCAATGACTATGTACGCTTGTGTACATCGGTTTTGAGGGGCAATGGGCGTTGTCAGCCAATGTAAGTGCTGCTGCTGCTGCTGTTGTTGTTTACGTTGTTGCTGCTACTGCTACTCATAGTGGGGCCACGATGACAACAATAGCTCCGTAGCTCGGACAGACCAACCAGCACGGATGGCGTAGTTTTGCTGCTCAAGTAGGCCGTAGAAAGGGCTCCTTGCGAACAAATAGAGCTTTGCACACGATCACTTGCGGTTCCAGTAAGATCAATCCAGTTTGCAGAGATCATAGGATAATGATAAGCCGCCGCTGCTGCTGCGCGTCCCCACAAAGTTAGTGTTGTTTGTTTATTGCTGTTTGACATAGTGCGATGCCTTTTAAAGGCGCATTTTTTAAAAAATAAAACAAACAAAACCAAGTACAATATAAACGTACGGGCATGTTGGTGATCTTGTTGTGTAACTTATGGTCGAATGGAAAATCACGGACTGCTCGTTCGACTAAAAATATCGTCTGGGATATTATTATTATTATTAGACATTAATTATTTATATAAGTTCGTTATGTTAGCACTTTGGAGTGGACAATTGTCTCCGTGCGAACGTGTGATTACGGGTTCTCTAACCCAGGGTTAGCCCAGTTCAGCAATGTGCCCCGAACAGACGCTGCATTTCCTCGTTGGATGTCAAGCGACAGCCTCTGACGCAAGAATTTGGATGCTCTCGAGTCTCCTGTTGAAAGATTAAGGCTTCTGCCTACGCGTTGAATCAGTTTGAGCGTAAGGGGGCCTGCAGTTCCCATCGTCTCGAACGCCAACGGACAAAATTCGTGCGGATAATCCACACTAGAATATTTCCTGCATTTGTTAGCCTCAGCTAACCTGGAAGCATGACCTGCTCGGTCCGCACCTGCACCGACCATCGAAGGGGCTAATGAGTCGGTTACAGTTGCGTCCCAAACAAGCATGCGGCCACGCTCAAAGGGCGTCAAAGTCAGGCCGTCAGGTCTTTTTCCGTCATCCCTCGATAGACCCGGGGGCTCTAAAACACATGGGAAGCCGGCAGATCGAAGTGCGCGATTAAAGGTGTCATTTAGAGCGGAGTGACGTGCTCGTCGGCCTGCACTTAACGCGCATGATAGGCCATGATGGGCCAACGCGTCCACAAAATCACCACAACGACATCGGTGGGGCACGACTAGGTCAACACCAAGCCGTAGCCCTGCGCTTATGCGCGTGGTCTCGTCGTCCAACAGAGTCCCAATTCGCGGACATGGTAAGGCGTGTAGCCAAGCCCCAGCCCCTTGACTACTAACAGCTCGAAGCCTGGCTTTATCGGCAACAGACGGTGCTCTATTAATCAAGTTTGCTAGTCGCTTTTCTTGTAGCGGGGTTGTCCAATTGCCCTGGTTAGCCCTATCGTCGGGAGGAGAATCAAATAACAACGACAATTCGTCGGTCAGTCTTTGAAGTTCACCGTTATAGGCGTCCCACCCATCACTGTCCAATAATGCCTTAACCCTTTCCGCGGCCTGGGTCAATGACGATACGATTGCAGGTCCTGCCGTCATGACCGCGTCCGGCACACCTAGGCCGCCTAAAGAAACCGGGAGCATTACCTGTTCCCTTGCCGCAGCGGTCAGCTTAAGATTTAGTATGATCTCTAAAATGTCTAAGCTAAGTCCATTAAAAGGCTGTAAGAGCTCTTGTGATAAAAACAGGTTGCATTCTCTAAGCACGTGTGTTAACCTCGTGGCTGAAAAACAAGATCTAAGAAGGAATAAGCCGCAGTGGGCCCCCAATTGGGGTAGTCTGCTTGCCGCAAAGTCAAGTTTGTCCCTTCGACTGTCTAATGCCTTTGCAATGCCTTCTGGCAATAAGGGGACACCTAGCAGCTCCAGATTAACCTTGTCCACTACACGACAGCCCGGAAGTAAGTCAAAAAGGTTAGTTAAATCTAATGGCTCAACTTCGTTGTGAGCTGTGACATATACTTCACATTTAACCGGGTTCAATGTCAGACCGCTAATAGCACTAAATTCAATAACTTTCCGTATGTCGTCAAGTACGGTCGGGAGGTCCCCGCCCAGAATCCCGTCATCTAAGTACCAGGCATTAAGGGGGGACTGCAGTGAATCCACCAATTCCTTAATACACAAACAAAAAAGTGGAGGACCCAGGGGATCACCCTGCTGAAGACCTGTCTGCGATAGCATAGCGTTGTGGGGCATTACCAGGTGGGATGGTTCTAAACCATAGGCCAGGTTCGTATGGTGAAACAGTAACGGTGCCCACGACTTGACGGCTCGAAGCAAATGATCCCTCCGGACGCTATTGCAGGCGTTTCGGAAGTCCAGCTTAACCATCACCGTTGGCAATTTGCGCGATTGCAAAAATGCACGAGCACAGTGGACTACTACCTCTGTACCCCCCGGGGTAGCGAATCCTAGCTGGTGTTGGCCAAGAGTTGCTGAAATAGCTTCCCTATTAGCCAGTCGACCGGCCGTGCTGCCCAGCGCACCAGACAACAAGTCCTGCAACAGACGGGGTCGTATGAAGTCTAAGCCGGCAGCTGAACTTCTGCTAAATGTCTTCATCGCACTCAGTACCTCTTCCCGTGAGGTCGAAGAAGGCAGTGTGACTGCCGGTGGTGTGGGCATGGAGATTTCCGTAGACGCATCTGGATGTTTGGAGCGGAGTGGATTATTATTATTATTATTATTATTGGTCTAATTTTACGCGTGCATTCAGAGAAAGAGGGAGAGAGTATTGGGACATCACAGACTCTCGTGTACACATGGCGCTTTAAGCGCTTAAATTTCCCCACGACTTCTGGCCGATTGCGTTCGAACCACTAGCAGGTACGACCGACCCTATCACGGCAAGACTTCTCTCAAGACCTTGAGAATGACTGACGCTCCACCTTGCCACAGAGGAGAAAATCAACCTAAGGAGTTTCTTAGACAAACGCTACTACTCGGCATTTAGCATATGGCAGTGCCTTTGCCAACACAGGCTGTGCACAGAACCTTACTTTGGTAGGCTAAACCGAGGTTGCCGGGCAAAGCTTTAGGTGGGCCGACGACCGCACGAATGTATATACGGTATATACATTCGTCACGTGCCTGCCTACGTAAATAACCGAATTGTGCGTGGCCGCTTTTCGACCAAGTGTTTTGGCCAGATATTCATTGACTTCATTCTTCACTCGTCCATGAAGGGGTGGCGCTGGTGTTCGAGGTGGAAGTGGCGTTGGCGGCGGTGATGAGTAATGTGTAGTAGTAGTAGTAGGCCGCCCCACACAATACGCCACACAGCAAATTGACCATGGCTTAGATTGCAGGCCAAGCAGAAACGCGACAGGTCCCACATACATAGGCACACGTACATAGGCTTGACTTGGCCTGGTTTGGCCGCATGACGCTTTTGACATTGGCTTGCGAGCCTCGTTGTCACTGCACTCACTGTCGGCAACAACAACAACAGCAACAACAGCAGCGACCGACGTCCCGAGCTACTGGTCTAAGCAGGACCAGGACCAGGACGAGGAAGAGGCTGATGCTGATGATGATGATGAGGATGACGACGAATGGTCAACGCACACGGTTAAGTTTATGGCGACAACGAGCGGCAGAGGCTGCAGCAGCAGCAGCAACGACAAGTAGTAAGCATGTCGACACAGAGTATTCTTCCTCAATGTATGCAAATGTATGTAAATTCGTCTGCATAGCTCACTGCTGCCGCTGCCGCCGCCGCCGCCGCTGCTCCAGCTGCCTTTGCTATGCATACATGTCTGTATGTACGTATGGATGGATGGATAGATAGTGGGAGGATGACCGGCCCGACCGGCGTGGCCTTGCAGTGATGTGTGAGTGTTTGTATGTATGCCTGTGCGATCGGTGGAAACGTCCGAAAAATCTTTCCGCCAGATTCTCACATCGTCGGCGGTAGCAGCCCCCGGTGTGGCTTCGGTGGAACCGAATGCGCTTGAACGTGGAGGCGGCGGCGGCGGTCGCACTTTATCCCGCTAATGCGATTGGCTTATCATCCTTCTATCTCTCAATTCGGTCGGACTTCCTTGCCCAATTTATCTCTCTCTCTCTCTCTCCCTATTTCCCTACCATCTTTCCCATTTTCCTATTTCTCTACCACCTTTCCCTATCACCTTTTCCATCTCCCTATTTCTCTTTCCCATCTCCCTATCTCACGTTGCCTACTTCCTTTTTCTATATCCTCTCTTTCTCTATCTCTCGCGCAGGTTTTCGGTCTTTAGTTATTTCTCGCACACACGCTCGCTTGCCTGCTGGCTAGCTGTGTGTTTGTGTCGTTTCTCCATTCTCTACCCGTCGTAGTGGTCTCGCCGACGAAACCTCGGTTGGGCGAAGGGGAGGGGGGGGGCAGATCGGTCGTAATCGGGGGAAATCGAGACGTTCGGAGCCTGTAGTCGGAATAGGACTAAAATAGGCCGTAGTAGGGATCATCGTCGTCGTCGTACTCGTACTCATAGTAGAAGTAGGCCGCTGCTAGTCGCCGCGTCGTAGTAGTCTCCGCTGGTCGTCTTCCGCTCAGTGATCTTCCCGCGGAGATAATGTCTACAGCAAGATTACGTCGGCGGCCGGGCAGCGGCTGGGGCTAGCCGACTGGCTGGCTAGTTAGATCGGCTGCTCTCGCAAGAGGCTCGGCGTGGGAAGGCGTTCAAACCCAAAGACAGCAGCGAACTTCCAAAGGGATATGATGACCGTCCTCATCGACGGTCCGCCCCTCGCTTTTCCGCTGCTTCTGCTTGCCTGCTAGGCCAACGTGGGCCTAAAAACCGCCAACAGCGGATAAGGATCATCATTGCTCGTCGACAGCGACGAATGCGGATATACATACATTCTTTTGCTGATGGGGGGTGGGTGGTAGTGGTGGGGTTGGCGGGGGTGTCGATGGGTGATAGTGACAGTGTGGTTAGAGCGCGACCACCAACCACCACGTTTTGGGTAAGGGGCCGGCCAGGGCCCTAGAGTGTCGGTCTCAACTCAACGAGACGGCAACGGTTTGTGCCAGGAGTGCAGGAAAACTAACTCGACTACCTGCTACCGGAGGTGGCGCTGCTGCTGCTGCTGAATCAGACGCACGGACGCCAAACACGCTGATGTCTGTGATCAGTCATCGCTGTGGTCAGTCATCTATCTGCACGGACACTTAGCGGGATGAAGGCACAGGCAGGCTCAAACTTCGCCCGGCTCTCTATCGGTCCCAAGCAGCATACAGGACGTCCGAACACATCGTACGTGCATAGGCCTTGCTGCATAGACAGATAGACGTAGAGGCAGTGGGTGTTATGCGTCTGCCCCTGTATCTCTGAACGGGCGGGCCGAGTGAGGAGCGGGGGAGGGGGGAAAGGGCGCGAAGTGAGGAATTGCCCAGGCTTAACTTTGAGTAGCTATCAACAACAACAACAGCGTCTGCCGATGCAGTTTGGGCAGCAGCGGCAGTATAGCGGCATCAGCAGTGCGCGAGCTCATCAACCGAGCTGATCCATACGACCATCCAAGTGGCGGAACATGAGGCCGAGCAAGAGGAGAACGCGAAGGCAGGCAAACCTCGGTTAGCTTCCGTCGTTGAGGGTGCGGTGCCTGCGTGCGTGCGTACGAGGTAGACTTCCCTCGCCTTCGGGGTTTCTGGGCATGCCACTGCAACAGCCCTTGCCATCGCCACCACCACCAACAGCAACAACGCCGTCAGTGGGGACGAATCGCTCAAGGCTTTGCTTCTCATCTAGATGAATCTAGACGCGAGGCACGCAGTCAAAAGTCTGCCACACCTGCATTATCGAGCCACTCGAACCGGTCGAGTGGTTGGTGACGTACTGGAGGAAAGATCATACCGATAAGAATCATATTGACTAGCTGGCATGTATATTGCTGCAATCTACGTTTTGAGCTCTCCGTCTAATAATAATAATATTAATAGCAGCCATCACTACAATTCAAACTAAACAAACATCAGCATTATAATGAGCTTAATCACGGCTTAAGTCGAGTCATTGCAATTAAGGCATATGATCGCTAACCATCCCTGGCGTCATAAACCATTATGAATGCAGGTAAAGCGCTTATATATTTATGCACCGATCTGTCTACCAAGTTTCTAGTGAAATAATTACCAAATTGAATTGAATACGTATGCGCCGAGGTTCGATAAGCCCCTCTGGCGGCGCTACATACACATATAGCATCTCAAGACTTTGCTTACGGGGTAGAATATCGTTAAAGTGTTTGCGTATTTGTGCTGTTCAGTCGTACTGTTGAAAACAGAATCTTTACTAGATTCATGTACAAATATGTATAGTGCCTAGAATGTGCTTTACTAACACCTTTGTTCTGAAAAAAACGGATGTGACAATTACACTCACAAAATACGTATAGCTCACTTGCTCCCGTGTAAGGCGGTCTGCTTAGCGTACAATTTTTATATTGCAGAGGCCACCACGACACTACAGCAACCTATTACAATATTTACAACCTTATTTCAAATGGAAACGGCCCGCCCGTAATTCGATCTCATGGCTGGCTTTAGTCTTTAGCCTAGCCATCATTGATCAAACAACAGCACAGCAGTTGTTTTAATGCAGATGTGTTTTATGTGCTATTTACCATGTCAGCTCTACAGCAATGCGGATGCAGTTAGCTATAGAGTAGTAGATGTCTAGAGTTCAGCAGAGCAGTGTGAATCTGAGTAGTTGGCAAACTTCAACGCGCCAGGCACAGAAGAGCGTCATGATTTGCATAAGCCGACTAAGGAGAAAGCCACATTTTCGTATTATGCAGATTGGACTCCAAGAGTGTAACCGCTTGCCAAGTCCACAAAGTAGCGGTCGTGGCAGCAGACGCACCAGCGTTAGGAACAGCAACAGTCCTGGCAGCTATAGACACGTCTCATCGTGGGGCTGGCAGAGGAAGAAGGTCAACCCACGATGGAAAAACCTTGCCCGGGAGGCCGCTCAATGGGCAGAGAGTATTTGAAGGTCACCTCACGTTACTCCAGAGTGGGATGGCTTCGTCGGACCGCGGTCGGCGAGCAGCGGTACGACGAAACTCGCTGGTAGCCGTTCTAGCAGGGGGCGAGGGCATGGAGGGCGATGCGAAATAATTCCTGGCTCCTTGGTGACAAGTTGGCGGCCACGCGAACGGCGAGACCAGCGAGAATGACACATTCACCCCCTTCTACCTACCTACCTAGCAAGCAAGCAAGCAAGCGCCTACACCAATAGGAGCGAGTTTCCTGGCGGAAGAAGGCGCCGAGACCCACCGACTAGTTGATAGATTTGTTATGACACGGCTGGGAACTGACCCTGATTAGCGGAATCGCACCGCTCAAACAAAGCGAGAAAGTGGGCGCCTAGCCATGGCAATGGCAGGCACCCCTGCCTCTATCGATAATAAGTTGTCGTCGTCGTCGCTCCCGCAAGGCGCTCCGCTACTATTATTGCTATGCTGTACTACAACTACTGCTGCTGTTGCTGTCACCTAACAACCTCGGCCGGCAGCTTAACCAGCGTCGCCTTGTAGGCGGAGATTCCAAACACTACGGTTTGTCGTCGCTGTTTTCGTTCCGCGGTATTCCTCCTCCTCCTCGTCGTCCTGCTTCTGCCACTCATTCTCCTACTGATCCCCTATCATGATGCCTTGGCCGCTGTTACTCCTCGCCAACCCCCCCCACCCGCCCAGCACTAACTTGTAAGGTAAGTAAGCAGAGGCTTTCTCACCTCACCACCAGCAGCAGCAGCAGCAACAGCATCAACATGAGCGGTAGCACTTCGTCAAGGGGAAACAAATTGGGGTTGGAAGTTGGGGGTGCGACGAAGGCACCTCCTCGGCAAGGCGAGGCGAGACGAGACGAAGCGGGAGGACAAGAGGAACGTGTTAATAATTCATACACGACGTGCGCGCTGAACAGACAGCAATAAACGATACCATACCGACACGACGACGACGACGACGACGATGGTGATGATGATAGTAGTGATCATGCTGATGCTGCTTACAGGGTAACCTCGGGATCTCAACTCGCTAGCCCTCCACCCAGCCGCCCAGCCCATCGACCGCCCGGCTGGCGACACAACCGACGCGCCAGCAAGCGGACACCAGGGACCAGAACCGGACCGTAGCTGAGGGCAGCACATTCAATGATAAGTAGGCGGGGCGGGGGGGGGGGGGGGGGGGGCGCAGGGTGAAGGCACTGTACCGGCAACTGCGGCAGCAACAGCCCCAGCGGCGGTAGTAGAAACCGCCCAAAGTACCGGGGGTCGCGCACCTTTCGTCGCGCCACCATCAGCACAACCATTGCGCGTCCTACCGCGGCGTTTTGCTTTGCTGCGCCATCTCTCCGTTGATGTTCGCCGGCCTCCTCCGGCTGAGCAACGCACCCAACTCTCCCAACTTCTTCCACTTTTACTTTTGTTCCAAGACTTAAATTGATTTCCTTCTCCGTCTTATCTCACGCGATAGCAGAGTCGGGTGTGTCTCGACTATAAACAGCAACAACTCCTAGCGTAGCGACTCGTCATTACCATGCTTGCTTTTTCCGGTTGCAGGATAAGGTTCAAATCAATATCTATCACACGCTTCGAAACGAATGGCCGAATGATAAGAAGACGAGACGTTTTAAAAATGAAGTCTACGCGCCTCCCTGTGTCAAATTACTCGAAATCAGATCTTGCTCTGTTCATTGGAGCTTGGGCGTGTACAAGTTAACATATACATAACGTGTATATATATATATATATATATATATATATATATATATATATATATATATATATAAATAAGATTCCCGTCTGATACAATTTCGACAGCTTTGTTTTATTTAGCTTACAACCCGTCTTTGAATGACATAGAATTATTTTTGTAGCAGATTTTTTTTAGAAATTAACACTTTTAGCTTTATATCTGTAGTTTGTTCTGTCTTGCATTTAGCTATTGCCTACCACGAATGTCTGCCATGTGCTCCGCTAGTCTATAGTCATGATGGTTAGAAATGGTTACTTGATATTGTTTTTTTTTTCGAAAAAGCTGCACCTTGCATTCGCTGTAAGTTGCAGAAACAAAACACGACTGCTCAAGTATCACCAAGTCATCATGAAAACCGCTCTTTAAAACGAAGATCTATGTCATTCCTAACCGTTTTATCTTTTCCTGCCGAAGGCGAGAAGGCGAAGACGTTAAAAAATGGAATGTACAGCAGCAAAAGTCGACGCTGAACCCGCAATGCTAAAAATATTATTCTTGGTACGTGCATGATAGTCTCTGTAAACGATATCTATGTGGCACCGATTTCTATAACGCTTAATAGTGGATCGCTAAACGTGTTTCTCTTCTGCTTGCGGAATAGACATACAACAGAGCATGTGGTGTGTTCACATATCATATCATATCATATCATATCACCTTTATTGAAAAAGGGGTATTACAATAGAAGCAAAGTCGTTTTGAATCTGTGAACGACGTGCAATCCTCCAGGCAAATGTGTTGTTTACAACGTCCACCCGAGCAATCTCGTGGGGGTGGATGGAAACGCCGCTCCGGAGATTATTTGGTCTTAGAACAAAATACCTAGTAATAAGTTTCTGACGCGCTAGTTGTTTAAACATGCGGTAATCGGCATGGGATTGGTATTCACTAACACTAGGCAATGTGATACGCTCGCGTGGTAGACAACACCGGCGAGCAACTCGTTTCACGAACTTATCCTGCACGCTCTGCAAAAGGTCAACATCTCGTTTATAGAATGGCACCCATACGTGACAGCAATAAGTCCACTTTGGTACCACTAAGGTTTGATACAGCTTTAGGTACACATTATGGTCCTGTATAATGAAAGACCGCATTATGAGATTACATATTCGAGACGCGGCCTTGACAACCTCAGCCATGTGAGGTCTAAACTTCATTTGGCGGTCGAAGATTACCCCGAGGTCCTTGTAGCGTGAGACTTCAGGAATGGGTTGGTTGTTTAGCATGTACTGAGTAGTATCTGGCAATGTCTTGAGAACAGCAGATTTGGAAGAAGATAATTGCATGCGGTTGTCCTCTGCCCAAAGGGATACGGTGTCAATCGCTTTCTGTAGTATAGCTATGTTGCTGTCGTTTTTTGCCTCAACATAGATTTTGAGATCGTCCGCATACAGCTTATATGTAACACCAATATCTCGAAGCATTACCCCGAGATCCTGTACAAATATAGTGTACATTAGGGGGCCTAAGCATGAGCCCTGCGGGACGCCAGATACACACCTGCCGACCGCAGAATAGCTATTCTCAACTTTGACGACGAATGTACGGTCTCTCAGGTAAGCTCTGCACCAGTTTATGATTCTGGGGCCGATACCTAACGCTGACATCTTTGTCAGAAGCAGATGATGGTCAACGCGGTCAAATGCACGTGAAAAGTCAAAGTAAACGACATGCAGAGGGATGTTGCGATTTCGGGCAAGCGCCCAATCGTGAGCTACTTCCAATAACTGGGTACCCGTTGATCGACCCTTTGTAAAACCATGTTGTGAAGAGTCCAACAGGTCTTTAGAATCAAGAAATGTGTAAAGCTCAGCCACAATTATTTTCTCCATTAGCAAACAAGGTATTGAACATTGAGACACAGGTCTGTAATTTTCTGGCGCTGCACGAGAACCCTTTTTGTGCGTCGGGGTGATAATGGACTGCCGAAAGAAACTCGGTACTTCACCGTCTTCGAAGGAGCGAGTAAATATCAATGATAATGGTTCAGCCAAGCTGACAGAGAGCTCTTTGAATAAAATTGGAGGAAGGTTGTCGGGAGTCCGCGAGCATTTTTTCTTAAGGCTGTTGAGGTGCACTATTACCTTCTCCTTGTTAAAAACAATGTCATTTATAAGAACGGTCGGGATCTGATTAACGGTGTTGGGAATTCCAGACGGCTGAACATATACGCTCTCAAAGTAATCTTTCATAGCTGCCGCTTTGTCGGAGTTTTCTGTGACCGTGTGTTTGCCAACTATAAGTGGTGCCACTCCAGACTGCAGTGTTAAACGGCGACCAGCATATCTAAAAAAGTCTTTGGCATTACGAATGTTTAGGTTGGCCTCCTCTAGCCGCCTTTTGCGGGTTGCGGCTCGTGCCAATTGAGTGGATAAGCGCGAGTGTGCACGGGATGATGGCGTCAGACTATGTAGGCGACTAGATGCGTCCTCTATGAACATTTGCAAGGTAGATGGTTTGGGCTTTCTTAACGGAGTAAACATCTCCATGAGAAATATAATGGCATTCACAAATGACGTATACTGTGATTCGATGGAGTCACAGTGAGATAAAAACGAACGCCAGTTGGTAGCTGCAATGTTAGCCCGTTGGTCAGTCCAATGGAAGATCTGGGAGGCTGCGGACTTGGTGTGTCAATAATATTTAAAGACACAAAGGTGATCTGACTTACGGGGCTGTATAAAGCATAATAGTCCGAAATAAAGGTCTAAAGTCCTGCGCGTGGCTGTTGAACATGTATACGGCAAACGGCTGTATGCTAAGCGAAGCTCCGTGGCGAGTCAGGTAAACAAGCAATGAAGAGTTCTTGGCATTGTTCAAAAAGGCTCAGCGCCATAATTGCCTCAATAAGGCTGTTTACAGGAGTGCTCCAAATTAGGCCGATAGGTGCACTACAGTGAAGGGTTGCTGGAATGATCTGAAGTGTCACTAAGAGACTCACTCATTATTGAGCAAAAGTAAATAAAACGCCCCTAAAAATACAGACACATACACACTCATATACGCACACGACGATACTAAGACTACTTAATGTAACACGTTTGAGCTTGCTTAAGCATTTCAGTTAGTGTAACTATAACACCTTTAGTTCATACAAGCCGAACTTATCACCATTTGTTTGTCAATCTATATTTTGGATACTGGATGAAATGACATCATTAAACAAAGCAATCCATACGAAATGTGACAACAATACCGCTATCTCTGTCGCTGTTTGCTGCCGGCGTCTTGCTGCTGAACTGGTTAAGTTGTTACAATAAAATTACTCTTTGTTACCTGTAGATTTGTAACTGCTGTAAGATTTATGATGCTGTCCTTGTTAAAATAGACTAATGCCATATCTAGTGGTGGCCTTATTTAAGTCATGGCATTGCTTTAAATCGATCAGAACAATCAGTTATCAAGACATCCCCATCTATAGTACACGTACTAGACTCAAAGTATAGATCAGAGTACTGCTAGAAACAGCACACTACTGACACGTATATACCAAACAAAACATTATTTGTTTGGCTAATCCGTATTCTAAAAACTCTAGTAGCAAGTATAATAACTGCGGTTAACCGTATATATATATATATATATATATATATATATATATATATATATATATATATACATGAATGTATCATCTTGATTTTTTCATTCGTACATCTCATTCATTCATGCTGTGGGGCGACACGGTCTTGCAGTAAGGGTGCGGGCTGCTACTGCTGTTGCTACCGCACCATCTATGCCGGTATACGTCGTCGAGTTTGATCGTCTGTCTGCACGATACAGCATTGGAGCATTGCCTGAGGGCCAACTGCAGAATGTTGGTTTACAAGTGAGTGAGTGAGTGACTGAGTGAGAGCGTACGATCTCGTGGTGCAGAGGTTACGCGCGTTATTGTCGCTGAAGGCTAGAACGCAAACAACAGAAATAAGAAAAAAAACAAGACGAAAGAAAAGGCTGCAAGAGCATGAAGAGGAAAAAGGGAAGGAAGAAGAGCGACAGTAAGAAGTAGAAACAGCAGCAGCAGCAAAGCAGGTGGAAAATGGAAAGAAGTAGGAAAAGCAAAGCAGAGGAAAGGGAAATAAGCCAAGCTGCCTTGTTTTTCTCATTCGGCGCAATTGCCCGAGGTGCTCCCGAAGCAGTTCGAACGGTAAGCTATACGGCAGTTGAGTTTCTGCTGTGTGCTATTGCTTCGTCTCCCTAGGACAACAACGAAGGCGACGGCAACAACGCTGCTGTTCTCAACTGTAAAGGTGCAGAAGATCAGCCGTACGATAGACGCATACCGACCGACCGCCAGACCGACAGATCCGCGATGCCTTCTCAGAAACCTTAGTCCCTAGTGTTAAGCCATTGGCATGAACTATTCGGCTTGAACTCTTCTTTGGGGGCCATCGGGCTGCCGGCATATTCGGTTCTGGTTCAATGCTTCTCTTGCTGTGGTTTATTTTTTTTTGTTTTTACTTTTTTCTTCGTCTACCGCCGCTGTTGCTGTTGCGTTGACTTTTCTTTTCTTGTCGTGTAGTGCAGTTTCAATGGCGGTTGGCCAGGTGGTCGCCGTTTGCTGCTAGAACTGACCTCTAGGCGACCCACAATCTCTTTGGACGCTGCTACAGATGGCTACCATACAACCACTGCCGGCAGCTGCTGTGTTCATGTGCATTCACGCTATGAAAATTGCGGACAGAACAGGTAGTTGCACCCAAGACGACGCAGCACCGTCATCTCATCTTTATCAGCAGCATTATCGTCGTCGTTGCCTTCGACGTCTGTGACACAACCTGTGCTGCGACGTCTGTGAGCCAACCCAGCTATATTAGTTAGTATAAACTGTCCTTTTAGAAGTTGTGGTGGTAGTAGCGGCACTGACCGCGTCGCCTAGTACGATGCTAGTTCAGCGCAATATTTCCCCGGCTTCTGGTGTACTGCTGCTCGATCGCTGCAAGTTTGAACTTGGATCTATTTCCTACGGTCGAGCATGTCAGAAGTGTATATGAAACACTCGCTAGCAAAAAGATGACATGACACACTTGGGTGGCACACTTGGGCTCTGTGCTTGGCGACTCCACTCTGCTGCCAGGGATTTGTTGTTGTTGCGTTAAAAAATGCCCTCGTAAAGCTGCAGCATTGCCGAAAAAGGCCGAACAAAATTTGCACCCGTGGTCGGAAAATATATTCTTATTAGTAGTAGTATTCGTAGTAGCAGTAGTTACTGCTAAGTAAAACTTTACTTAGCAGTAACAACAGCACAATAGACTCGCCGGTCAGCATTGCCGGCTGATGAGATTGAGACGCATCGAGATCTGAGGTGTGCTGTAGTCTCTACCCTGATGTCCTCATCGCCAGCCGGCCTCAGTCAGTCATTTCGATGTCTTTTCTTCTTTTTCGTTATCTTTTTCCGTGATGATTGAATCAGCGTTGCGGGCGACGTCAAAATAGTCCGAATTCTACCCGTAGGCATCAGGCAATAAGCAAATCCTTAGATATCTCAACATGTCTGGCTTGAGATGCACAATGTCAGATGGCGACTGCAAGTCGCTAGAAGACGGAGGGTGGTGTCGAATTAAATTGAACGTTCTAAAAAATGTGTAATTCGAGGCATCTGGCATATTACACGCTTTTAGACGAACATTTGGAACGCATCAGCATTTTACTTTTCCTCTTTCTCTCAATATGTACGATGACGTAGCCATTAGAACTAGGCGTTCACAGGTTTCAAGCTTAGAATCATATATATACAGATTTATTTTTTGCTTGGCATGTATACCTAATTACACATGGCACTGTTGTCTATCAGGGGTGCTCTGAGCGGCAGCATATATATATATATATATATATATATATATATTACCTACGCATCCATATAATCAATGTATCCTCCAATACCTACTGAAAATTTGCCATCCATTGGAACAACCTCTTCTTTATATTATCGGTCTGGTCTTTTCTAATATTTGGTCCTAACGCTAGGGCATCCGACAGGTCAAGGTCTCTGCTCCCCCAAGGCTATATAATCTTTTACAATATGTTTGATTGACTCATTCCCTAGTCCACAAGTTCGACATTCTGTACTTCGTTTCTCCCTATATTTAGCTCGTTGTATCTTTGTATTTAACATCCTCTGTCAATAGCCCGCTCGGTCGTGAATTATTGTATACCTATTCTATTCCGCCCTTTTCCTGCTTTTCCTTTCCAGATATACCTGCTAAACTCATCTGGAGCTCATAGACAATTTTCATTTGCCTGTTTGTGACCTGTTTACCCGTAGCTTCATCATTTTCTCCGATATCCTTCTCTTGCCCATTACTGACAATTGTACCTAATTTCCCTGGCTGCGAACTCTATTCTGCGATTCCACTTCGATTTGATTGTTAGTGTCGTCTTCATGAGCTGTATCTGTTTAACCCATATTCTATTTGTAATACTAAATCTTAGCTTACTTTGTACTTGCTTTTGTGTACATTTTATAGCGAATGAACCACGTCACTGCATTTCGTCCTCTTTCAGCCTTCTTGCTCCGTGATATCTCTTCTTCCTCCAAATAATCATCCTCCTGTAATTATTGTCATCCCAAGATACTTGTACTGACCAGTATAGCCCATTTCCTTCCCCTGTTATACAAGCTGCCTGTCCTCCACCCCCATTAAATATTAAAATTGCACTCTATTTTATTAAACGCCATGTCCAATTTCTCCGCTGCTTCCCTACATGCATGCAGCATTTGTTGAACTTCGCTATTGACCCTCCCTAACACTTTGTTCTGTTTGCCATATCATATGCTTTTTTAGGATCTAAAAACCCTGTCACACACGTCCTTGTCCCCGCAATCTCGATATTTTCACAACCTTACTTAATCAAAAAATATGACCATCTAGTCAATACGCTTTCCTAAATCCGTACTGCCACACACTTATATGTTCTCATTTGTCTCTAGAATACGCTATGTTCTACTTCTTAACACCTGCATACAAATTCGATACGTTATTGGTGTAATTGTGATTGGTCGCTTATTTTATAAAGTGTCATTATCTGTCCCCTCCTTGGGAAGAAAATAAACTCTTCCTTTGCGCCAACCCTCCGGGACTCTGCCCCCAATAAATATATGATTAAATTGCTGCGTTCGATAATACACGCACTGAATATTTCTACCAAAAACCCGTTAAGACCGCACACCGTTTGTGGGATCATTTTTTACCACGCCTTCGATCTCATCTGCTGTGGTTGTAATCTCCCTCCTAGTTGTTGCCCTTTTTACACTGTTTACGCTAGTCGTGAAAATTAGAGCTTGTTGCGCTGTGCCATTTTATCTATTGTGTATATTCTTTCCTGGTTCTTATTTAGCATCCCTTTTTTCCTGTGTGACAACGTCCCAAAATTGTTTTTCTCACGGGCCCTTGGGAGCCACCAAAAGCACATCAAAATCCCTCTCGTTGCATTGCTAATTCCTAATTGCATCTTGTATGAATACTTGAGCTTTATTCTCGGCTTCCTTTCATTTGCCCAATATTCTTCTGCCTTGTCTGCGTCTCTTTCCATTGCCTTGCTATTCTCCTCCATTTACTTTACCGCTTCAATATCACCCTATTTAGTTGATCACTTCTCCACCCCTGTTGCCCTCCCTTTTGAACTCTCTTTTCTATCTTACAGCAATTGTCATATGCGTCCTTAATGTTTCTATGCATCCCGTACACCAGCTTTGCCCCAGTCGCCACTAGAAGCTGTTTTATGTATTCTACCTTCCGGTCACTTCTACCCAATTGTATATATATGTGGACCTCAAATTAGAAGGTATACGCAATGAATAAAAAGCATATCGACCCTGTATTAGTAAGCTATGACGAAAATGGAGCATACATATATATGTATATATAGGGTCTACAAAGAAGTCTTTTCGGATTGGCGCTTGCGCGGCTTTCACAGCGCCCGCCCTGGCGCCTAGGCATAGATCATTAGCTCACTCTTTGTTGCTTTCGTGTGAAAAAGAGCGGGGAATCTGCTGGTCTCAACCATTTTCAAATCTGTTTAGCCGTTTGTAACCGTACGATACGTCCGATATCGCAACCAGTACCAGGCGATAAATACGGCCATTCAAGGAAGGGTGTCCTGTTCCACCAAGACAACGCAAGGCCCCACGTGAGTAGGGAGACCCTTTCGAAAATTTCTTAGCTAAAATGGGAACTTTTGGAACATCCACCGAATTTCCCCGACTTAGCACCATCTGAGTACCACCTATTCAGATCGATGCAAACAAATTTAAGTGGTAAAAAAACACTTCTCGAACACATGCGTTCTGGACTGGAAGAATATTTTGGATTTTTTGGACATTTGGAAGATTATTAGTAATCAAAAACCTTGTATCGTTGGGCAGAGGTTGTATCTTCCGGCGGAGAATATACAAATCAATAAATAAGACCTCCCGTGTCTCCTATGTATGTGTTTTCTTTATAGCGCCAAAACCGAAAAGACTTTTTTGTAGCCCTAATATATATATATATATATATATATATTCTTTACGCTCATAACAAACCATAGTAATTTGAGCAACATTAACTATACAATTTAACGATAAATAAAGTCTAGTATCGGAGTATGCATGGTATACATTATACATATAAAACAAAATAATATTTTCGAGTTGACGCCGTTTCACAACGTCGAATTCGTTTTTGCCATGCTTTCTCGTGTAAAAAGAGAGTTTTGCAACATTTTAGTTTGAATACTTCGTTATTGTAGTCACGTTATGTCTCGTGCGGCACAGGAATGAGTAAAACAATCGGAAAATTGTTGGAAAATATGAGCTCCGGCACGGAACTACCTGAGCAAAACAGTGTCTCTTCTTTGTGATGTGCTTGGTGAAGAATTCGATACAAAACAGTGTCCTAAGCAATCAGTACAGACATTCGGGCATTACACATTTGACTGTCAACGTCCAATCACCTCGGGCTTAATGCTACGCGTGTGCTAGTCGCTAAGTGCACAAATCTTCATTTTTGTCCACAGTCTAAAACTACTTGAATAAAATTGTGAAAATAATGATTTCCCGATAAAGACATGGACAGATATGTGGCCGTACGTTTATTGAAAGTATAAGTACGTCACGTATATTTTACTTTGAAAATTTGCATTTCTTATCGTTGCAGAGTGCGAAGAACAATTGTTGCTCGACCGAACTGCGGCCTTTGACGAGCAATTATAAAATAGCAGCAGAATATTGCGCAGGCGTATGGTATGACTGTTTAGTGGACTAGCTAGTAGAAAGCCTAGTTTCGTGGAACCAAGAACACATACGTTTTTATGTTTAACTACAACATGCCAGTTCTTACCTACGTCGAGGCTTGAATTACACGCTGCCGCTGCAATCCTGCTAGTAAAATTGCTTGCAGAGATTGCAACTAAAATCTATTTGCTCAGCAGACTACTTCTAATCTACTACAAAGCCTAAAGAGAGCGAGAGAGAAAGAGAGGGAAAGAGTGTGAAAATATAAAATTGAGGAGAGAAAACAACGAACAAAAACGTAGGGGGGGGGGGTCGAGAACTAATTGCAAACAATGACGTTTCCAGGAATGATGATGATGATGCAACAGGTGGGTAATTTAGCTTCCAGTTCCGATTGGCGTGCCGTGGCGAACAGAAACAAAGCAGGCAAACGTAAGGCGGCTTCTGCACTTTTGTCGCAAATGTTTGGGACGGAGGTTCAACTGTTTTCTGTGCTTATGACAGGACAATTTTTTTCCAACATGAATATATATATATATATATATGTATATTTCTCTTTGTCGGATCTCGGTCACTTCCTAGTCAAAGGTCGTTAGCGCCAGACAACTTAACTTAGCTCCCGCTTCACTGTCCGCGGGGCCTGCTGCTGGCGGTCACACGGGACAAGGACCCGAAGACCACACAATATCGAACCGGCCATCTGCTAGTCTGTGCCTATGCGTTCGGTCATGGCAGGCCGTCGATCTGCTGCTCGGCTCATTCAGCGTGCTTAGAGCGGCCTTTTGGAGTCATTACGTTTCTTTCTCGCTGTCCGACCGTTCTGTCTCTGTTTGCGACCACTGCCTACTCTCACACTCTGTTTCTTTCTCGCTCTCTCTCTCTCTTCTGCAAATTCTACAAATTTGCGAATTTCGCTTTGATCAGGATCGACGACGGGAGCGGGAGTTGCGGCGGCTGCCGCCCTCAACGATCCCACTCTCTTCTCTACGTCGGCATTGGCCCCGTGAGTAATCGATTTCGGTCAATATCGGCGGCGGCAGCGGCGGCGATGAAGAAACAGACCGGTATAGACCAAGAAAGGGTGAGAAGTGGGAGGCTCATAAAGAGGAGAGAAAGATTGGGAAATGTTAGGCAGAGGGAACGAGATAGAATGGGAAATATATATATATATATATATAAAGAGAGAGAGAGAGAGAGAGAGAGAGAGAGAGGAAGGGAGAGAGAAAGTTGAATAGATGTACTGCACGAGGTCGAAAGCAGAATATATATATATATATATATATGTATATATTATATATATATATATATATATATATATATATATATATATATATATATATATATATATATATATGCCTTCCCATAAAGTAACTATCGAGTGAAATATTACGGCCTATCATCGGCACAAAGAGGGAGACACGTCGGACATACTCCATCGGAGTATGTCATGTCGTTGTTTTCAGCGCTATGGCGTGGCCGTGGGACCAATATACAACTACTTACTTGTGTGTGAATGTATTGTAGTATGTATGTATGCGCGTGCCTATATGCATTTGCATATACGTACGTGAACGTTCTTTCATCAATATTTAAACTGCATTGGTGTAGAGTTGACTCTTGCTTATGCCTATGCGAAACTCAGGACAGGCTGACTGCGTTAGGCACGGTTGCAGACGCTGTGCTGCCTTTTTTTTCAATTCTGAGCGAGAGCAACTGTCTCTCGGAACCTAGGGCTGGGAAGTTCCCTGACGTGTCAAGCTCCTCAAGGGCTATGGGTCCTGGTCTCTATGGTAAGAAGATTTGCACAATTTGTCTCGCAAACGAAACTAACCGCCAGCAAAGTCAAGCAGCCGCCTTATTGGCAAGTTGACGCGGCCACTCCCGACAAGAGGGAGGCGTTGTCTTTTGTCTTTTGTTTTGCTCTATAACTGCGAATGTAATACAAATCAAATACTGGTGACAGCACTAGTAATCTAAATAATTATGTTTAAAAACATTTTGTTTAGAGCGCATTCATTTACAGATATTTGCGGTAGACTCCGATGGTTTAAGTCTAAACGGGGGGGGGGGGGGTGTCACCCACGCAACGTTTTCACATAAGTAACCGGTCCACGCAGGGGCCAAAAGGCCTACGTTTATTTTGCTGCCATTCCAACAGCAGCTGAGTCCGCCAGCGTCTAAAGGCTGTAAAGCTCTATTCTCTTGTGAACCAGGGCTATGAACATTATATCGTCGGCAAAGCTCAAGATACAAAACAAACTTGCTGTACGTAATGAGTTTACGTAAATCTGCAATAGGGCCGGGGATAAGCTACTCCCTTGTGATGTGCCTAGATTGTTTTTCGAGGTTCAGAGATGAATAGGTCGTGTTTTAGTAATACGTGAGCGATCTCGACGTTGTAGTAATCTTTTCATACCTAAGCGAACTTAATTAGCGATAAAATGTTAGGTAATTTCTCATGGCTACCGAGTCGAACTCTTTCTTAGCTCCGTCATACACCTTTGAAAGGTGCTAAAGTCAAGCTGGTGTTGCACTTGTTACGAAAGCCAAACTGACTCAGGTAGAAAATACATAATTGGTTAAGATATTTTGATTATTAAATTGGTAATTTACAATAGACTCTAGAAGTGTGGCTAGGTACGGTACTGAACATGTAAATATATAGTTGTTTAGAACTTTTACAGCACCAATCTATTTCTTTTTTAAAGTGGAGAGACAACGGATTGTAATTCGTTTGAATCGTTGTGTTTAGGAACGTTGTAACAGGAAAGTCAGCTCTTGAGGGCGTAGATATTTTAGTGCTGACGGAGACGTGGGCCACTAAAGCGTTTTCTCTGCCTCGCCTCTATCCCATCCACTCCCTGGCCCAGAAAGAAGCAGGCGCCGGCCGACCCAGCGGTGGAGTGTCAATCTTCTGCAATCATCGAGTCGGGGATCTCCATGTTGCACTCGCCGAAGATAACGTCATTGCTCTATATAACCAGAGTATAAGCATCGTGGCGGCATATGTTCGTCCTCCCGAAAAGGAGTCGACTTTGACTATGGTGGAGAAGCTTCTTAGCGGCTTACGCGGAGTGCCTGCCGCAGTTCCGCTCGTAGTCTGTGGAGACTTTAACGCTCGCTTAGATCGGCCCACCTCGAGCCGCACGACAGCCCTTAGAGAAACGCTATCGGACTTCGGATGCTGGATCATCAGTCCCCCCACTGTCCCCACTTTTATCAACACAATAGAAGCTCTGTAATTGACGTGTTTGCAACAAACGTGAAGGTCAACAAGGTGAAATTCGTCGGGACTAATCACTCGCTAAGAGAGGGTGCCCATATCAGGTCGCACATTCCAGTTGCAATAGACCTTCAACTACATTCTCTGGTGTCGTTTACCAAGAGGGAAAAGCCGTTGCCACGCAAGCCTAAGTAGGGATGCGCTCCACCGGCGCGTTCATGAAGTTCTACCCGTACCAGTATCTCTTGTTGTTGAGACGTACGCTCAACAGCTCGTAGATATTATAAAGTCTTCAGTCCCCCCAGTGCATTGCCGACCGAACTCACGTCCGTGGTACGATCGACTCTGTGTCTTGGCAAAAAGAGCTCAAAATGCAGCAAGGCACCTGGCGAGTGCTTACCCCTTTATGACACCGCTGGCTGCCTATCTTAAGACCATATGTAGAAAAATGTACGTCACTCAACGATTAAAGTACCTCAAGAAATCTGAAACTTCTCTCCTCCGAGAGGCAGAGCACCTACCTCATAAGTGGCTCACTCGTAGTGGCCTCACCCCCTGCCCGCTTAACTCCTCACAATTAATCAATCACTTCGCAGGAATGTTTAGGGCCAGCGACTCTATACCCAGAGAACCACTCTCAGCGAAAGACAGCGTCTAGAGACCGCCTTTACGGTGGAAGACGTGATTCTCGCTCTCCAGGGTTTAAAGAACAACAAAGCAGCCGGCCCTGATCAAGTGAGGAACGAGCATCTAAAGAACGCATCTATTTTGGCTCCATGCTGGACGGCACTGTTTAACGAATGCCTCCGTGCTGGCATTATCCCGTCCCAATGGCTCGATGCTACACTGCTCGTCATTCCTAAAGGTAAAGGTGACCCAACCCAGCTGACCTCCTGGCGCGGTATCGCGAAAAAGAGCACATGTTACAAGTTGCTTTCGTCGCTGCTCACCATAAGACTAAATCGGTTTCTAGAGATGACTAATGCTATTCCTACTGAACAGCACGGTTGCCCACAGAATCGTTCTACGATTACGGCATGCGCCAATCTGCTGCGGGTTATCAAGGAGACTCAAGCAAGATCCCAACCCCTGTACGCCGTATTCGTCGATTTTAAAGCCGCCTTCGACTCGGCGCCCTGAGACATTATTCTGCAAATTCTGGCCGAAGTTGGCGTCGCTCCTGCCCTTCTCAACCTATTGATGGCCATCCTGCAAGGCAACAAAATCAGAATAGATGACGGTGTGTCCAAATTGCCCCATTTTCTCCTGACTACGGGCGTGGCGCAGGGCGACAACTTGAGTCCGTTACTTTTCTCAGTTCTTATAAAAGATCTACCCGCGAAAATTCGGGGTCTGAGAAATCCGGTAGATGTGCTCTTGTACGCAAATGATCTTGTCATCTATGGGAAGAGTCGCTTTCAAATTCAACAGGCCCTAGCCAGACTTCACGCGGCCACATCTGAGCTTAGACTAACTGTAAATCTGACGAAGACAGTGGCCATGAAGTTTAGAAGAGGCGGGCGTTTAGCTGCTAATGATGGACTTCGTTTGGCCGGTTTTGATTTTCCCTACGTTAGTAACTTACTTGGGACTGCTTCTAACGTCGAACGGCCGATGTTTCCTGCAGCATATCAAGGAAAGATGCAGAAAGGCGCTAGTAGCAATGACTACAATTAGAAAGCCGCAGCTGCTGTCCATCCCAACGGCACTGAGACTGTTCGATCTAAAGATTGCTCCAATGGCCGCCTACGGCATCGAAATAATATGGAACGATCTCACCCCAGCCAGCCTTGAGCATCTAAATAGTCTGATGGCAGCTTACCTCAAGCGAGTCCTGGGCCTCCATCGTTCAGCCCGAAATCGACTTGTCTATCTCCTCACGGACACCCCCCTATTCGTCGAGGAGCTAAGACGACGCTTCGACTTGCCCTCATCTTCTAACTACGTCAACGTCCTCAAAACGTGGGAGTGCAAGTTTGCGGAAATTGATGCGGATTTCTTTAGTACAAGGAGCAATGCAAAACCAAGCATGGAAAGGGCCGAGCCGATCTAACCGCCATGTGGTGCCTAGGTTCGCCGTGCATGGCTTCCACCAGGTGCTGTGCGCGACATCCGGGTTCCATGATCCCTCGGACTCTTGTGTGTGTCAACGTTGTAAACTACCTTGCGGTAGATACCATGCTGCCTCCTGCACCCTGGTCCCGTCTCTAGCTAGTCTAGACGACCAACCTCGCGTCGTAGCTTCATAGCTTTTATATATCTATTATTTTATAAGTCCAAATGTGTGTATGTATACATATGCATATATTTTAACTGTACTTTTTCTACACAACATGTGTGATAATAAATCTTGCATATGTAACAGGAAAGTTTAATAAATTCACATGAGTGTTAAATCACGCATGTGAATTTTCTAAAACCTTCCTGACTTAGACAAAACGGTAAGCGCTCAATTTTGCTCCGCTGATGCTGCGATGTTTTTGATTTCGTTAGGACATCGTCGCATATGACTCTGCAGAACTAAAATAGCACTGAAGGCGATCTCTCGATACTGGGAATGATACTTGTGAATAGCGCAGTTAAGAGGCGTGCCATGCGTCGCTGCGTGATATGTGTCTGCCGTAAACTGCTTTTTGACCCATAAATATAAACGGTTACGTTTGGAATTGCAGAACGTAAATAGCCTCTATGTCCAACATGGGGCCGACTACAAGCAGTTGCTGGCAGAGTGCCGGTTTAATGATTAGGAGGAGGAGGCTCGGTTCGGCTTCTTGGAAGGGCAGAAATAAAGCTTCGTAGCCACATTATACGTCGGCGAAAGACGAGCACGCACAACATGCATGCCCCAAGAGCTAAGAGGTCAGCTTAGCTTATTAGCGAACTTAACCACGCTCCTATTCGGCCCAATCGCCCCCACGTATGAACCAGATTAACTCGTGAATTCTCCCTTGGGGAGGAAGAGGTCGAGGAGGTCCTTCAGTGCAGAAGTTTCGATCGGATCTACTACGAGCAGCACTGAGTAGAAGTAGTCTTCAGATGTTTTCGCAGGTAAGTTGGCTACGCTGCGCAATCAGTCGACGGGGTGAGAATACCTCTGGCCTGGCACCGCGCCAGATTATCCATATGGCTAATCCAGAGACGGCGCGACAACATTGTGGATGATCCTAACCTTTATCGGGGCACTACATCGGAACGCACACGTATAAAGTAAGAGGGTTCTCTGTACGCCGTTAGTTAGGTACTAATCATATTTTAAGAATGCAGAACAAACGATCGGCTATTAACAATATTTTAGGAATGCAGGGCAAACAATCTGGCATTAACAATATTTTAGGAATGCAGGGCAAACGACGTCCAGCTAATTGACTGTATACCAGAAATTGTTGTTGTGGACATTCGGGCCATTACAGTTACTATCAAATGTTGAACAGACTAAAGCTAGGTATACGTGGCTTCAAATAAAAGACGAGCTGTGAGAAAACAAATTCTAAAACGGATCTTAGCATAGAACTAGAAATTGAATGTAAACAGCGGGAAATAATATAAAAAGAACAACGTTTACACAACCTGTCTGTCCAGGCAATATCGCCGTACCAACTAAACAAGCCGGTTCTACCTGTCAATTATCTTGGCTGCATTATTAAGGTAACGCTTGATTCTGCTCTGGCTTTTGGAGCGACGTGTCGACATCGACACTTAAAACGAGGAATAGGCCGATAGCATGAGAGGGTACAACGATATCATTGCGACGCTTTAGAAAAGATGCAGTCGAGAGACTACTGGAGAGATTTGATACGCAGTGGAACAGCAATTGGAAATTGGCAACTATCCATTCCTCAGCCGTCCGATTATTGTAAAAATGTCCACCTAGCAAATCGAGCCCACATTCCTTGAATCCTTGAAGACTATTGTATATTTGCTTCCACCGCTTGACCTTCGTGAGAACGTGTGCATACAAAGTTTCTTTACACTCGAGCTAGATATTCCCTTACTATAGTCGTCGGCAGTATCGCGCTCTAACGACATAACAAGCAAAAGTGAAATAATCCCCTGTCCGCAGAAGTACGGATAAGACCTAAGAGCCTCTACTGACAAGAGCGTAAACGGATTAAGCCGAGCGTTAACCAGCAGACAGTCTTACAATGTGTGGTTAGCTGGTCCGCCGCCATGTCGAAAGGTACACGCAGTGGTGGAAGTGTAAACATTTCGTACCGACATAACAACACCAAGCTAATTCGTAGCAACGTGTGTGTCGCCAGTGTCTTCGTGAAATCAGCAATGTTGGTTAACAACAGAATAGCCGGTCGTTTATTATTATTATTATTATTATTATTATTCGCGCCTCCCTTTGCTGCAGTTATACTTAAAAAGTGGCTTGCTCAGCAGCCGACGGTCGTAACCGCATGGCTGGTGGTGGCTCTATCTCTGACCGATTCTACCGATTTGCTCGCCACACTGCAAAAGAATAGCAGAATCGCCCGACTATCTTCGAGTATTTTTTCACCTATCTAGCCAGCTAGCGAGCAAACCACCTCGTTTTCTGTCGTCTAGCATCGTCGTCCACCTACCTACTCAGATTGGTTCCATCGACCCAGCATGCGGTGGATGAGGAGGAAAGGGTGCGCAAGCGGGTGGAGAAGGTAGCCAGATAGGCAGGAGCCGAGTGCGGATCGGGCTGAAAGAGGTACCTGCCGACGGGGCGATAAACACTGAAGCCTCGCCGTTTGGCCAGTGGGTGCTCATTATTAAAATCATCCTCCTCCTCCCCTGACCCTGACACCTCGGCAGCCTTCGTTTTTTTCTTGATTCTCTGCCCTCTCTTCTCCTTGCCTCTCTGCCTCTCTACGCCCAACGCCAGTGGTGCCACGATTCTCGACGCTGGCGCTGGTACCTTCCGCCTTCCAGCGCCATGACCCTAAACCCTTCGACAGTCGCGATCGTCTAACTCGAGCCTCTGGTCCTTTCTCTGTCACACCTCCTCATACTGTGTCGTCGAATTGCGGGGTCAGTTCCGATATATCGGCGTCGGTGGCCGTTAGCAGCAGCAGCCGTCGGTCGCTCGGTCGCTCGCAATTGCGACAGAGATGTGCCTCTACTTATTCCCTGCACTGCTCCTGCCCATCTGGGTGGTGAAGGTGGCGGTGGTGGTGATCGAGCGCTTGCTACCTGCGGCCGGTGCGCCCGCGCTAGAGGTGCCTGCTTGCTGATCCAGGCTTAGCTGATATGGGCGCGCGCCAGCTATCGCCACCCACCGACATGGAGGTTAGTCGTGCGGTCTTCTTGTCCAGCGTGCGTCTACCTACGTTTTCGTACAAGCACACGAAGGCGACGGCGAAGATCAACGTCATTGGTGCAGAAGCATAACAGATAGCAGCAGCAGCGCTGGTCGTTGTTGTGCTTGTTGTTGTTGTTGTTGTTGTCGTCGTCGTCGTCGATGATCTGATTCTCCGGGATACTACTGCCGCTGCTTGCTCCTAGAGGGCGGCCGCCCACAGGAGAACAAAGTCCGGGGGTTCGGGTGGAGGAGAGAGGTGAAGGCATTTCGTCGATCAGCCAAGCTTGCTAAAATCGGCAGCTTTACGACGAGGGACCGAAGTAAAGCGTCATTGTAGCAGAAACACGGAGCAAGCAAGTGAGAGAAATATAGAGGCGGCGGGCGGGGGAGGGACGATTTGTGTGGGCTCGCGTGTGTGTGTGTGAGAGAGAGCGTTCAAGCGCAAGGAAGACCTGGACATCCGAGCAGGAAACAGGCCCTGAAGGCGGAAAAAGAGTTGACCTGTATATTTGTAGCGGCGGTAGCTTACGCGGCAGATAACGCACCGTTCGAAACGGAGCGTTGCTATGACAACCACGATTAACGGACCGACAGTCGTAAGTTTGAGTTCCGACCTTGTTGCTGACTGTTGTTGTAGGAAGTGGTTGTCATTTCCCTGCTACTGGCCATATACCTCTGCTGGAAAGAACGCTTATCTAAATCCAGTAACAAGAGCGCGATGAAGATGAGTGCATTTAGTCGGAGCGTCTAAAATGTGGTTGTCAGAGCGTTCAAAATGTCCAACTTACTACCAACTTTTACTGCAAGTGCCCATCTCAGTATAACAATTGTAGTAGTAGTAGTAGTAGTAGTAGAGTAATAGTCGTTTATTACAAAAACGCGAAACGCATATTTGTAATAGTATTACTACAAACACGCGTATCGCGTTATCTCTTCAGAACAAGAACAGAAGAAACAAGAAAGCAGAAGAGGAAATAAGATAAAACAAAATAAGCAAATAAGGTAAACCAAAAAGTAGGAGTGAAAGACGATAGACAGTAGTAAGAAACGAAAGAAGCGGCAACAGCAACAGCAGCGCCAGCAACACAGACTAGAACCCTTAATTCATTTGAGGTGACGGACAACCGCAGCCCAATTGAAGGTATGTAGACGCTTACCCCATGAATCCCCTTCGATGACACTGCACTTTTTCTTCTTATTCTTCTTCTTATTCTTCTTTGCTTCTGCTTCTTGATTTAGGGTTCGGGAATTTTTTCATTTAAGGGGTAGCGGAAGTGAGGTGCGGCGGATTATCACAGAACAGCCCAATAGATAACAAGACAGACACAAACGTACGTACGTACCCACGTGTATAGGGACAAAGGGCTGCTAAGGAAGCAAGCAAGCGAGCCAGCCCGCCCAAGCGGCGGACGGATCAGTGGCCGACGCCGGTAGCAGAGGCGCCGGCCGTGAGACGGTGGCGGTGCTCGTGAACAACGTTGAACAACAGCACCATCGACGTCCTCAACTTGTCGTTGCTCTCCAGAGAAGAACATAGGATGAGAGCACCTTGAGCAAGCCCGGGAGAGCCCACCCACTAGGCTGTAAAGCTCGGCTTGTTAGCCGGGCACAGAAAAAACGCCGCCGCCTGCCGCCACCACCGCTGCCGCTGCCTTCTGTGACAACACAGTTCACACGCGAATTAAAGACTTGGTTTGCACAAATACACACACACACACAGGCGGACGTATGTATATAAGCTCATTTCGATGTGCACCTGCAAGCCCAACCAAGTTGCTACAAAACCCAAGTTGTCCCTTGCGAAAACCGGCCGTATTTGTTCTGAACGTATATATATATATATATATATATATATATATATATATATATATATATATATATAAGCTTGTTTTGTATTTGTAGGCAAAGTTTCGTATTCTTTAGCTATATACGGACGTTTTTATGCCTTTTGATTGCTACTAGACTAGATGTAATCCTTGCTTTATCTGTAAATATGATTTACAATATCGTGTCTGTTTTGCTCCAAAGTGTGTAGTTTGTCTTCTGGTTAATGACGGACATGAGGGCTCGTTTGCAATGTCGCACGTTAAGTAAAGCCCGTGATACACGCGTCGGTGTCGCTACACGGTGAATGCCAGTTTTCTTATTCGCAAATTTCTGACCTAGGGCCATAAGCTTATTTGCATATATATATATATATATATATATATATATATATATAATGCGATCCTACCAAATCAATCGTGTGTTGTTTGAGTGGTATGAAGGTTCCCCATATATTCACAGGTATATATATATATATATATATATATGTCGCGCGGGAAAGGCGGCGACCGATACATCTGTCTAAACGCAGTAAGTTAAAGTGAAAGCCTTTATTAGTGATTATGTGTTGGCCCCGATTATCAGAACACAAGCAGACAAGAAACAATGTCGAAATGTAGGCTTTCTTTCCTATAGACTTTCCTGATACTTTAACGGAGATAATCTTTTTATGTACAGAAACATTGCATCCGAATGCACCCTAACGCAATTACAGGCTCATAACGAGAGACGTCTACAGCTCAGCATAGACCGCACGTTTTTCGCAGCATAGGTTCCGTAAAAGTGTTGGAGTGGAGTGCCATCTTGCGTACATTTTTCTCCTCTCTGAGATGGAAAGCGTTTTGTTCAGACGAAGAGGATAGTGCTGTGCAGCTTCCATAGACTGCATCAAAGCCTTTGGTCGCGCTCCGCGAACCCAGATGCTAGATAGCGCTTAGCGTGCTAGTGGGGTGGCTGGCTGTTACACGTTCTAAAAGGCTTCCGAAGGCGACGTGCTGCACATCAGCTTTGTGAAGTATGATCCCTTCAAAACGGAACTGTCTGGTTTCTGTTACGCTCATTGCGACACAGGTTAATGTATGAGAGAAGTTTTAGCACACTAGATGCGGATGGCGGCACCTAGTGTGTTAAAACTAGACGAAAAATTATATGCCACGGCGCATAGAATTTTTCGTCCCTACAACTACTACTACTACTACTTAAGGATGTCACTTTGGCATTTTCAATAAGTCACATAAGCGCACTGGTTGGTCTCTGTGTGCCCAGTAAAAAAATGCCCCCCCCCCAAGCAGGTACATGTGCGACAGCTTAGGATTCGTCCTGGCAGGATGAGACGAAGTGCAGCATGCCTGGCAACCGAAGCACTCGAACTACAGTTGCGATTTGTAGCCGAGATTGGCGAACTCGACAGTGGCTGGTAGACAACAACTCCCAAGGAGTAGTAAAACTACTTCTCTTGACTGGAAAGGGCGTCCCGCAGCCCGTCTCACAGGTCGTATACGCCTATGCGATCGATATAGCACCAGGACGAGTTGAAGCATTGACAAGACGCCGTGGGTGGCCACTAGCTCTTGGATGTAACGTTTAGCGTCCGCGATAGCAACCACTTTTGTCTCACTGGTTTCGCCAACATCTCGTGGACTGCAACTAGAAGCCTAGTACCGTGCAACTGCGAGCACCATTTCACCATCCGGTCCAGCTGCTTATGGGTTAAGCTAAAAGTGTCCAGGTCTAACGCGGATGTAGCGGGCCTTTCCGGTGAGCTCAGCACTTTTGGACTATAGCACATTTCCTAGCACAAGCTCTCACACAGGTAGAGCTTTCTGCCCGTTCCTTTTGTCGATCGCTTTAGAGCTAAGATTTAGACGATAAAACTGTGACTGAGGTGTTACTCACGCCTACGCCTCCTTCTACAGGCCGTTGTTTAAGTATCATTCAATTACTAGAAAATGACCATTTAGAAGCAAACCTTTCGTTTGAAGACTTTGTGTGCTACTAGTGGAAACACCACCATTTTACCAAGTTTATGCCGCAGTTTCCACGAAATGTAGAATTTGCAGCAGAAGTATTTGCCTGAATGTGTTTGAGCAAACGATTTAGAAAAATGAGCTAACACACATCTGCGCGTGAGAGCCTCGCATTTACCGGCAACGAGGCGGAGAGCTGTTGCGGAGTTGATGGAGATTTATGTGAAACTCCGGCTGTACGAGAGCTTCTGGCATATGGGACTTTTTCCGTCTTCCTTTCCTACTCCAACAGGTTCGCCAAATCACTAAACATACAACCTTCGAACAGCAGTTCCTAAGTTATTGATACTAATCATGCAGTGGTGTTGCAGACGTAAATGTGGAATGTTTTAAAACCTATATATATTGATGTACTCAGGTTGAGTAGCAAGTAAACCACGATACAGCACTTTAAACAACCACAAGGACAGCAAGCCAAGACTTTCACCGGGTCGTTTGCATATGTATGGATATATATACATTCCCAAGCATAAAATATATACAATCTAAAGAGCACGAGGCCCAGCACAGATGGGCCAATTCAATTAAAAGCTGCATAAGATTGCATTCTTTGACATGGGATTCTCGGCAGAATTTATCGTAACGGCGGCATATACAACTCTCACTCTTGGTTTATATATATATATATATATATATATATATATATATATATATATATATGCTTTTAAATCTACAACAATTGCCGGTTGCAATATAGTGCATGACATTTTGCCTTGAAATGTCCTTAATGCGTTACCGTAGCGCCTGTTTTATTCAGGACAAGTTTGCACATGCCCTAAAAGGGCTCCTCAGCACATGGGTTTTTAATTACGGCGCACGGCGATATATATATATATATATACATATATACAGTGGAACGAAATTCAAACCCTGTGACCCCACAGTCAATAATCGACAGATGAAGGGCGGTATTGAAAACGACGAGACTGTGCAGCAGCACATCGCCGGGCAGCCACTGATCTGTTGTGTTCAATGTAATAACATGCATACAGATTTTATTTTGCTCTTGGGTGATCTTGAGGGCAAAGCGTCATCTGTAGGTTATGTACGCCCCTCACCATACGCCCCACCAGAACTACATCTTATCGAACTAACCAGAGAGGTCGAAAAACGACGCGCAGTTCGAGCAAAAGCCAACAAATGGCGGTGTCAGCCTAAAAATATATACTGCAATTGTATATATTAAAAAAAAATATATATATATATATACTGCACTTGTATATATTAAAAAATATATACAGCAGAATTATACTGCACTTAGACATAAGGCATGCGCTTAAATGAACGCGCATCAGCGGACGTGTGCACACTATAACACTAATAGAGCTCGTTGTGTACAGTGAGCGAGGAAAGGTCGCCCTAGCCAATTTTCTCTCTTGGTCGCGCTATCAAATTTTCAATCGCGTTTGGTGAGAAAATGTCTATACGAGTATGTACACCTCGCACCACACCGCAGACACTGCAGCAGCAGCAGTGTTTGCACGCGTAAACGAAACATCAGCACACACCCGTTTGCTGACGGGTCAAACCTACACGAATTGCCAAGTCGACGCCCTATTTTAATTGTTTTTTTTCTGCTAGTTTTGTTTTTGTGCGTCCCAAAGAACGTCTCAGAACAAAAAATAATGGTGGCTGTAGTAGTGACAGCAGCAGTAGGAAAAGCGTACAGTTGAGATAAATACCGTCGGCGAGCGGTGAGCAAGTACGTTGTCCAAAATCGCAATCACTTACCCGATTTGCCCGCTTACGGACAATTCATGTGACTAGTGCAGACGCTAACGATGGCGGTGACGGAAAGACGCAAAGACAGGCATAGAGAGCCACGCTGACCTCTCGACCCAACCGAGTGCTCGACCCTAACCTAACCTCCACTAGTGCCCGACCCTAACCTAACCTCCGCTAGTGCCCGACCCTAACCTAACCTCCGCTAGTGTCCGACCCTAATCCTAACCTCCGCTAGTGCCCGACCCTAACCTAACCTCCACTAGTGCTCTACTGCCGCGGGCAAGGACGTTAATGACGTAGGTCATCAACGAAACGTGAATGTATGCCGCCCCCCCCCCTAGGGACAGGCGGCGAACCCCGCGACGAACAACCGGATCGAACGGGCACATATCTCGACCAACACTTGCAGCAGCAGCAGCAGTAGCAAAAACAATATAGTCGTTGTCATCATTATCATCATTATCATCATGTTTATCAACATCAACAGCATTATTCGACAGCAATAACGTTCGGGCTCTGATGAGGTAATACTGTGGCATGTACGGGGGGGGGGGGGGGGTATTTAGCTGATAACGTTGGCTGTGCTATATGATATTTGAAAACACAACAACAACAACAACAACGACAACAACAACAGCAACAGCAACAACAGCAACTCCATAGACGACGCTACGCCGTTAGCTTATGTGTCAGCCGTCGAGCTAATAGAACGCACTCGAAGTTTCTTTGATTTAGTGCAAGATGTTTTTTGTAGCGGCGTGATCTAGGGAACTAGTGCGCTAGTCACGGTTGTCATCTACCAGAATGTCGCCGGTTCGATCCCTGTTGTTGATCGAAATTTTTTTGAGCGATGCTTATTGAGAATAGATGATAAATCATTCCGCTGAGAGTCAGCGGCCATGCTGCCACAAGAACTGTTGGAAACCCTAATATTTCAGCATGTCCGGCCCTCGGTGCATTGAAGATATACCACACGGTGAGTACCAAGCCCGTAGGGGACGGAGTATGGTCTAGAACTAAAAGCAACCTCCTTAAAAATGTTTTTAATTCTTGTGCAAGTTGTTTAGTCAAGAGTGTAAATATGCCAGCCAAAATGGGCATTTCGCTCAGCTTGAGCAGTCAACGTTAAGCGTTTACTAGAAATACCAGCGCCTGGACGTATGCTAAGCATGCGTAGAACGTGTAAGTAGTAGGCGAGTTCAATCGTCCTTCTGCACTTAGGCGGTACTACTTTGAACGACAGCATAGGTCGCACAATTAGCGTATGCGCAGATTGCAAGCGATATTTGCACGCGATGTGAAGAAAAGTTAGCCTGACGGCAGTACTAAAGTTCTACAGAATTAGTTAACGCTTTTTACTTCATATCAGTTAATGGTTGATTCGGCAGGACTTTGATCTCTTTAGACAGCAATAGCCATACGGTGCATATAACTCAATAATGCAATGCACAGTTTTTATTCGTTGCAAGAGCTCCGATAAGTTGACGTCAGGAGCTAAAAGTTTGCCCGCGCAGGTTTCAATCTCAATAATGAACTCGTGTAAAAATGAGCACGCAACAGCCAAGCTACCGAGTGTGACTTCAATGTTAAACAAACGAATTGTGTTGTACAATTTATGTTCTGCCCAACGGAAGCGTTGTCCCCCATTACGTTTGAGGCGTGATACGAGAACAATGTATTTGCATATATATATATATATATATATCATTTATTTTGTATTTTCACCGAGCAAGATGGCTTAGTGGCAAAAGCCTTTGCCTTGCATTCGGGAGACCTGGTTCGAGACCCAAACCGGCCACTCCTAAGTTGGTTTTCATGGTTCCTAATTTAAACAAGGTGAATGCCGGAGTGGACTAAAATCGACCATGATCGGAAAAAAACGGGGAGCACAGATGTCTCAATAAATCGAGATGGTTCATTGCCATCCAACTAAACTAAAAAAATATATATATATATATATGTATATACATATTGTATACATATGATTCCCATACAAATATATATATATATATATATATATATATTTGTATGGGAATCATATGTATACAATATGTATATATATATATATATATATATATATATATATATATATATATACGCTGTGGGAGGTTCTGAGTGATGTTTGTGCAGAACTTTTTACAACCCTCGAAACGTCTGATTTTGAGCCATTTCGCTAGAAAGTTTGCAGGAAGCAAGAGAGTAAACACCGCATTGGCCGTCGTCTAGAGAGGGCCAGCAGCCGAATGGCAACGGCCAGCGAAACCTTCGGACTCAGCACGCCTGTGGGGCGGATATAGCAGAGAAGATAGATAGATAGATAGATACAGAGGCGTCTTCCTGGATGTTGTTACCGCTCGACCGGCTGCCAATCCCTTAGCCTAGCGGGAGGGCAGGGCTCACCGCTCACGTACATATTTATACATGCGTGGATACATACGTTCACATGTGTCCTCATGCACGCTGTAACAGTTATAAGCTAACTAGTTTGCATCAACCAACGCAAATGCTTAAAGTATCAACATCAATATTCAAAGTACAATACAACAGTTACAACCACAAGAATAGCAACGACGACAATACCAACAACAACAACAACAATAATTACGAAAGTAACATTAATAACTACGAAAGTGACGACAATAACAACGAAAGCAACCACATTAATGACGTAGGTGGCGACAATAATTACAACAAACTAACAACAACAGCCAGCAACAATATCAATAGCAACAACAGCCAGCAACAACAGCAATAGCAACAACAGCGATCGCAACAACAACAACAACACGGCAGCGAATTAAACACACCCGTGAAGAACAACTACAACAGTTATAGAACGGGGTCACTACTTATGCTTGAAACGAGAGCTTAAATTCCACAATGGAGCCGACCCGCTCCATCGCCAGTAATCGAAACAGATCAGTTCAAACTCGCCGTATCGGCAGCAAAAGCCGAAAGAACTTTGCAGGGAATGACGGATTCCCGTCCCAGTCCAACCACGAGTTTCTCTAAGCGGCTTGAAAAAGTCTAGAAGGTCGCAAGCAGGCCCAACACAATCGTCCAGGTGTAGACTAAACTGCCGGTCAAACGAGTGCGTGTATGAGAAGGCGAACCAACGCTGAAACGCTTTAGTCATCGGAGACTATGCAAATACTCCGCCCTGAGCAAGAAGGCGAGAGAAGTTAGAAGGAAAGGATAGAACAATGCATAGAGAAGAACAATGCACAGAATGCAAAAAAAAGGAAAAGACAGCGAGATTATGAGAAGGAAGGAGAATGGAAAAATGTACCAAAAAGCTAGCACATAGAGCAGCAATAAGTCAATGCCGGCCGGCGGTTGCCAAAGACGGTCCGCTACGCAGATTATCAGTCAGTGGAGATTCTGACGCGAGCAGCAAATAAATACAGTAATATTAAAAACAAAAATACAAAATAAATGAGAGAGAGAGGCACAGAAAGCAATACGGAAAAATATAAAGAAAGAAAGGAAATAACATCATTACTCGTACACCGCTCATCGTTTGTTGATACGATAATAAATACATTACGGAGGAGAAATTACAGCAGTAATATTTTACGGATTGGGCGTTTGTAAATTGGGCAACGCTGAACAGACGAAGCATGTCTACTAGAGACGGCAGTTCCGGGATCCATAAAAAAATTGTATTTGATTTTATGCTGGTGGTGCGATGATGATTGATTTCATGCTGGTGGTCACGATGCTCTTAGGCTATGAGCCGTCAATGAGGCCGTCAAAATGCAACCATCACAAATAATATGACTCGTCCTTTTTCTCCTAATTTTTTAAGCTCCTCGGAAAAAATACAGCAACGAAAAGACGCAAACTAATGGTCTCAGTCTTAAGGGCGCTGGTAGTAGAAACAGTCGGCAAACAGTAGTATTACATTACGAAAGCAAGCATAAACGGCAGCATAGTGCTCGAAAAGAGTTGGGCGTAGTACAGGCTAGTCTGCATACGTGCAGGTAGCAGAACACACAAATAAGTAGATTATTTTTCACTATTGCTTTATAGCCTTTACTAACCTTGTATAAACGGGGTAATCGCAAGATTTTTGTGTGTTCAGTACTGTAGTCATTCATATGCTTACGCAAGCAATTGTTCAGAAATAACGAAGTCAGCTAAAGCATTCACGGTGATAGATCTGATAGATTTATATATATATATATATATATATATATATATATATATATATATATATTATTTATTTCGCAATAACTTTGCATTTCAAGATGGTGCATAATTACAATACAGTTATCATTATATACAATTTTAACACTTCAGCGACCGTCCCACCGGGCGAGAAAGTGCAAAGACCGCGGTTGCGTCTGGCAGCTCGCTGCGTGGTATTTAGCGCATATCTGCGAGCAGAACCGGTAACGACATTGATCGCCAATTTAGTGAAATCCTTGAGTCGAACACACCAAGTGATGATAGCCATGCACAATGTACCTTGTGTACACGTGCCGGCTAGTGCATGCCATTCCGTCCCAAAGCTCCCTGGCGAGGTACACGTCTAACTGCGCTACCTCAGCCGAGGCCTCGGTCACTTTTCCCTGCCACTCTAACAAAAACTGTTGAAGTGGTTCAGTAATAGGTGACCTAAGCCTGACTCTGATTGTTTCCACTGCCGGCCCGCAGCCCGCTAGCAAGTACTCAAAGCGGTTTCTTGCCGTCCGCGGCAAGCAAAGAGCGCGCTTCATATATATTGTGAAGCATCTTTCTAGCTGTGCAAAATTTGCCGCTGAAAGATGGCCCCACACCCTGCCAAGGCTGTAGCTCAACATTGGTACAATCTTAAGCTCAAAAAGACGCTCTACGGTACTCAATGACAGTCGCCGAAGGTCTCTCACCTCTGTGTGAATAGAGGCAATAGCCGCTCGGCACCTGTCGAGATCTTATAGATTTATACTACGTGATATAAACTAGATGTTTAGGCGCACGAAATGTATAATGGTACTGTCGGGGGTAACTGGAGAAAAATGCAAGTAGTTTCGAGAACAAGAGCAGATGTACACAACGGCCATGGAGATGACAAAGATCTACGATCTACTAAGTCAGACTCAATTTTTTTCCAACAATTCGCAACGTCAAATTCGTCTTCAGTTCTTACAAAACGCAATGTTACCTAGTGCAGATGGCGCCGAAGCTTTAAATCCTCGATTTTATACGTACAAAGAAATGCTTGGGTCATAAGAAGTTGTGATTCATTGATGAATGGTAGATGAACGTACAATAGAACGTTTATATGTTTGAATCTCCACCATTTATTTAAAAAAAAAGATTTCCGCTCCTAAAATATGCAGTAAACCCTAGCATACATGGTAAACGGGTGCGCATCTATATAAAGAAAGGCTTCAGTATATGCCGAACTTTATTCCATTCCAGAACTATCAAACGTGTACGGCAATTTTCATCCCTCTGCGTCGGCAAGAATAAAGTCCTGGTTACGTTTTAAATAGCTAGTTACACTGAAATCATACCACAAATGTTCCGGCCATGTAGGGTAGGGGACCCCCAGGATTCTGGTGGATTTGAGAGTCCCACACTAGCCAGACCAACGGATGTTTTTTGTTTCTGGCCCCCTGTAAAAAGTGTCAAATAGTTACCCTGCAATGCTGTAACCGTCTACAAACATGCGTATGGCACCTTGTTGTGAAAGTGATCGCGACAGAAATATTATTAGCGGCATCAAGGCGGTAGAGCATTAAACTAGTTACGCTAGAGCAGATGCAGGGAGACAGAGAAAGAGCAAAGCAAGCAAACGCTGCCCTGGCCTATCAAAGGAAATGAACGTGCCATTGGTCTGAAGACTTGGGATGCGTGTCTGTCTACGCATAACTCTTTACCTAGAGAGTGTACTGCGCAATACGATACGCATGCAGAATGCACGTTATTTGTTTAAGGAAAATGTGTAAAGTTATGGGGTGAGAGGCAGCGTTGGTTGCCACAAATGAGGTAAAAATGCTAAACCAAACTCACAAGTCAAAGTTGGATGAAAAACAGAGCGCGGACAAGACGATATAACAATTCAACAGTTATGTTTATTTCACTTAAATTGAGTATAATATACAGTTCAGAATGTTTCTTCATGAAGCTCTATCCTCTTCACGCTTCCGACGAGAGAAGAGGTGCAACGATCTTCGGTCCAGCGCTGTGTATTCCACTGCATGGTACTTGGCAAACCTCTGCAGGCAGAACCGGCAGGTGCACAACTCGTACTCGCCGTGAAAGGTTGCGCTTGAACATACCTAAACATACAAGACGATATAAATCATGACCGGAGCGCGTATGCTTATGAACTTACCGGACACTCGCTACAAAAGTGGTCCACAACGTCGCACTGCACAATTACAGAGGCGTTTACCGTACCGCGGTCTCTCGAAACGCGATAGCCCGACAAAAACTGTATTGTTGAAAGGCGCCATTGAGAAATCGGTGCTAGACTCTTTTTTTTTTCTGGGAGGTTTTGGGAATGCATGATGCACATGCGCCACTAGCAGCCTGCGTAACTAGTGTGAGACTCGCAAACCCACTAAACCCGCATTCCTCCCCACCCCCCAAGCTCGGTATTACTTTGGCATTACATCGAAACCGTGGGAGAGGCGTCTCTGCCGTTCTCCTTCAATCAGCTCTATCCCTGACTATCATCCCGCATGTCTATCTGCGGTTGGATAGGGGGATGCCATTTTGTAATCCGACTAGATCCGGTGCTAGACTCTCTGTAGAAAAACCACTGTCGTAGTAGTAGTAGTAGTAGTAATAGTAGACATATGTTTGAGTTTTCTTCACTCGAAGCTTTCATGCGAGCCATCTTCTTTGCTTTTCGAGCCACATTGGACGTCCTTCACGGGGATATGCCGCACAGGTTGGAATGGCAAGTCAAAATGTTTCGTCTGGACTACGGCATATTTTACCATTCGCGCTACTAGTAAAAGGAGTCTGCTACTAGTAACTCCCATTGATCATTGCACAAGCCAGGATTAAATGCAAACTAAGAATAGATCGATTTTTGCAAAAGCTGCAAATACAACGTTGTGATTCACCCGCAGTAAGTGGCTGCAGCCGTAACCGCGGTAAGCACTGTGTCTCCGCACCAGTAAGGTATTCTCTAACCGTTCAATCAAAGCACAATACTAGACACGAACGTTCTGAGACGGTCGTCTAGTAATATGCTGTTGCTGAAAAACTGTTTGTCACCAGAGAAGATCTCATGGGTGACGCAAACGAGGATGACCTATTAGAGATAACAACAACAACAACAAAACGCACCGTATAAGTGGAGGCAACTCATATACGCATCAGACCAGCAATGACAGTGCCTGCATCAACAAGCGAGTTGCAACAAGCAATTGCAATAGTAGCAACATAAAATGTTGACTTGGGTTCGCTCATCAAAGAAAAAAAAACTGTGGTATATTGAGCAAAGAGGATCCGACGCTCTGTCATAGGGTACTAACGCTAACTGTGTTAATTATTTGGGGGGAATACGCCTACCAGACGTAGCTCGAGTCGTCTGAACAGGATACTACAGGCGAGTTATTCGACGCGAACTTCATCATGTCGTAATTGCCGAGAGCTATGTTGTCTATATACTCGCCCTGCTACCTTTCGTACGTAGCCAACCACCTGTGGAAGTCGGTCAGATGACTGTAATCTTGGGATGGAGTCAGGACTCATGAGACCACTACGTATGTCCGCATGAAGACGCGTCAATTGACCTCACTTCCCGAAAGAGGGTTGGTAAAGGTGACTCTGATGCTGTTGTCAATACCACCTATCTTTTTCTCTCTGTTTCTCTTATAACTTCTAAACTTCGTTGCAGCGCGCAGATATTACCAGCGACATGACCAACTCCAACTACGTTGCTGATTGTCGTCTGTTAGATCAACACTATTAGATAGACATGCGCCTTCCATATGATTGTCGAGCCCGGTGGCGTGGTGGCTGCATTCGTCTGCGCTTCGCGACCGGAGGAGACACATAGCAGGTGCGCGGGTTCGAGCCCCACCGTTGCACATTTGTACATATGGGAATCCGTCTATGAAGCAATTCGAAAAGCAGTACCATGGACGTTAAATCTTGGCTGAGAGTCAGTACAGAAAGTATTTTTCCATATTGATTGATCGGATAGGACGTGTCCTCGAGAGAAATATATCATCACCACATTTATTTTACTCATGTTGAGAATGCATATAACACTGCTACTTATGCTGTTGTCAGCTCGGTGCGAAATTCGAGAGAGGCAATGCAGCGATCTCTTCGTAAGGGCCAGGCCGGTAGACGCATGATACTTCGGACTCGCTCGGGAGCACAGACGATAGATGCACCCTGTGTACTGGTGGAAGTTCGTATTCAAACAAACCAGGTGGTAATCGCCATAGGTTGTCACATATAATATAGCCCAGAGCGGAGGTGAGGAACACTGAGAATATCCAGGTCTCTCAACTTCCAGTCGGACTGGTTTAACTTATTTCCCCATTCCGAAGCAAGGGTTACGAATGGTACTATATGCGGCGCCTTCAACAACAATCTAATTATCTCAACAACTAGTGCACAGCCTGGCATCAGGAAGACGCAAAGCGGCTCCTTACCCACATTGACGAGCAATTGTGCATTGCGAAAGAAATACATGCGTCTACGTAAGCTAGGAAAGGTAAAACACGAATATATACAAGTCAATTTGGGGCATGGTAGTAAGTTACCTTACCAGGTATTGCTGGTTACTGCGGAAAAGGCCGCATTTTCGATAATGAGTGAAAACTTTTAATAACATCTAGCTGCACATGCACCGTTTGACTGTAATTTTTATTTGCAGGTTGATATTCTGACGAAATAATAAATATTATGTATTGATTGTGCAGATTTTTTTCTGACGAAATCCGGCGGTCGATGCCCAATGTGAGCACAATAGAACTGCACCGCCGTTTAGGTTTTGGACTCTGGAACTGCCACTTACCGAAGATTACGACAAAGTTGATCACGACCAGAGCCAGAAGAGTAGCCAGGGCGGGCCAGTTTCTTAGCTTCTCCCAAGGAACGCCTGCAAAACAAGACAGATAGGCACCGGAGGTCATTACTTTTTCGACCAAACATAATTGTAGCCCCTCTCGGATTTCGTAGTTGTTTATAGCTATGTGCAGGCTAATGTTGGCAGCATTTTGTCCAATACCAATTGTATATATATATATATATATATATATATATATACAAGTACAGAGATTTTGTAATAGCGAAAATGTATTATTTGGGGGTGAGAATGAAAATACAATCAGCTGCTAAATAGCAAGGGATTGAGTGAAGCAAAGAGTCACAGTGAGATCAGTTTGCCAAAATGTGGCTCCTGAATCACTTATATATATATATATATATATATATATATATATATATATATATATATAGGCTAGCTTTTTACATAAATATGTATGTATATATATGTGTGAGGCGTTCACGTTTATACGAGGGTCGCCGTGTCCACAGATCAAATGTTTTGGGACGGCATGAGGCTCATGCGTCACCAGCAGCAAACAGCGTTTAGAGCGCGGGACTCACAAACCCCCTGAACCCGAATTCCTACCCTTTCCCCCGGGCTTCGGCATGGCATACGCCGGAGTATGATGACCAAATCAGTTTCAGGAGTACATAATTAGGAGTCTATCCTACGCATCACGCTACACACAATATACGACACAATATGCTTAGAATATTATTGTTTACGTTCCTGCTGCATGCAGTCATGGTTATTGTTACAGCCGCCGTTGCTGCTACTGGTAAAACGTTTTGTAATTAGTACATTGCTTTTATTAGTATTGGTGCAATTGTCAATAATTGTTTTCACTGTTGTTAGCTTCTCATTGTCGTCTTGTTGCTGCTCTTGTTGTTTTCTTGCAGCAGCAGCAGCTGTTGTTGTTCTGGTTGTTCCGCATACTCCACAGGTGTATGTATTTTTATATACCAATGTTGCCACCAGTTGGTAAACACACTATAAGTAGATATGTGTAGGAAAGAGATCAGATATCTACCGTCACGTCGCTTAGCAAGTTAAGCAACGTGTGAGCTTCATCATTAAGGGTAAATCATTTGCGCATGTTTAGGTGTGTAATAAGGTCGTTCGGCAACCCGTCACCTTATGTGCTCGGCCTCTCTCAGAAATCTAATTATAGAACTGAATTGGCATACCAGAGCGTTGTTGAGCGCTACCAATTATCTTTCGAGGTTTTGTGATAGTCAACGGATTTACTTCATGTAACAATTCATTGTATAATAGTAATGAGTCTCGACCCGATAGAGTAAGTGTTGCTGATCTATGTGCTATTTGTGTCCGTCGTGTGATGCTCGTCTTGAGCGGCAATATCTGCAAATATTTGAGCGTATAATTGAAGAGGCAAATGAAAATATAGTGTTTGTATATAAGAAAAAAAGTAAGTTTAATTATGGTAATATAACTACTAACTAATAATTTCATTAATCGTATTTATTTCTTTTTTATACACTTGAATTATATTAAACTATTTATTTTCAATATAGAATTAGATTTTTAAAATATATATTCAAGAAACATTTTTAAGTCGTATTTTCAAGATAAAAATTGATTCTTGAAATTTTAAGATATAGGTATAAATTAAGGTATACATTAAATTTTGTATAAATATCAAAATATATTTATTAGATTTTATTTTAACTTTGTTAAGAAAATGTCTTAATGTTATGTTATAAATAACAGGAACTATAAATAATTTAAAGTTACCTAAATAATAGTTGTGTCTCTATTGTTACTCTATTATTACTAGTAAATAATGTATTGATTAAACGTACCTATCTTTATGGACACAACGTTAGTCGCTGGGCGCACATTCTTCATAACAGCTAATATAAGAGCCTATATAAGAAAATTAAAAACTCAGACGGTACACCTGTATGTCTGATAATGGTGTTCACTATGATTGCAGGCAGGTGCGCCTTTGGATTCAGTGCTGCGTCACTCCTCGATATCACTGGGTTGAGCCCTTAAAAAGGTCCATATAAAAATCTAACATTTTCGAACAAACCCCGAGCCAGTCTGAACCCTCGAACGAACTGGCAGAACAGATAGCGTGAGAGAAGTCCTCTGTAGCAATTTCCGGAAATATCTCGTATCTGAGCTTTGGAACTAATTACCTTAGATGTAATGGCCAGGGGCCACACGCATACCGCGAAGCCTCCGACCGTGGGTGGTCGGAAATGATACATATGATAGGTGCGCCACAGTTGCATACGAGCCTCGATCTAATACCGGCCATCAATGCAAAGCGCCTAAATCGGCAGTGGGCGACTTGCATTGTAGTTGCAAGCAGGCAGCTGAGCTGTTAACTGACTACCGAGGTTCGCCCAGTGTTTTCCGACATCTTTGCGGGCCGGCACCGCACAAAATTGTGCAACATATGGCTTGCGTTGTCAGTCCTACACAATACATTATATACAAAAAACACATATATAAATCGCCTCGCTTCCACCGACACGCCTGTATGCCCGTTTTCAATTGGTCCCTAAAAAAAATACGTTTATATGTGTCTCAAAGCCATTCGAGCACAAAATGCCTACTGTTGCTGGCTCATGTCAATTCGACGATTGTACGTATAATGCACGCGTATGTCTTTTGGAAGCTGTCGTGTTTGTAACGACGAAGCAGAAGCGTCTATCGTGCGCGTCTGCTGCCCCGATTTTAGCCTTGTTCTGTGAGTCGTTGAAGTGCAAATAACGAAATTAGCAAGCGACTCTGTGACAACCCTGTATAACGCCGTCAGCATTGCATTTCGAAACCACTCATCGCGATTGCCAATGCTAGAGCAAACAGAACACAACGACAAATTACGTTCATACGCGATTAACACTTCGGGGTTAAGCATTTCGGGCGAAGCGATTACTTTCAGTATAATTCGGTTGTTTTGCATCTTAATCCTTGGGCAGGGTTTGAACTTCTCCCGCTCCCGCTCCTTCTCTACTCGCATCGTGGCGGTCGGCAAACTCGACAGCATAGTCACGCTTATAGAATAGCATTGCCAAAGCTGTGCCTCTTAGGACAGCGTAGAGCGACACACAGTAGAGACGATTTCTGGTCGTGAACTAGCGTTACTAGGTTATGTTAGTTATTTCCAAAGCCCTTTGCCCTTTGTTAAAAATAAAAAAACCCTTGTTCAAAAGTTACTCGGCCTTATCCTAGCCAGGTTTCTGTTTCTCCGATGAGCCATATGAACTGTCCTACGTACAGTTTGGCCGGATACTTTTTAGTTCTACCAAGTGTAAAAACTTTCATGGGAACATATCTCCTAAGAAAGATCAATTCTGCAACGCAGACCAACCAGAGTTTCACTTGTGTGCACAGTTAACGTATAATTGGCAGCGGCATGTCTCCCATCGCCGTACTAGTAGTAGTAGATAGAGTACCGTTCGAGTCCAGTGGCGTGGTGCAGTATTTGCCTGCGCATCGCGATCGGAGGAAACACATAGGTGCGCGGGTCCCACCGTTGCCCCACCGTTATATTTATGGGGTTTCGTCTATGAAGCAGTGCGAAAAGCAGTCCAGTAGACGTTAAATCTTGGCTGAGAGTCAGCCCGAAAGGTATATATAGATACCGAGTACCACTGCATGTACTACTATTACTCCTCTGCCATTTTAAAACTGCGCCATTCTAATCGTGTACAAGCACAGTTAAAGATAGCGAAGGATGTGCGTGAAGCGTCCTGATCTAGACAAGCGTGAAATCGTACCTCGCGTACCCTGTTTCCGACCGTACTGCACTGGTGGAGGCAATCAGGCTACGGTTAAAAATACAGCTCATATAGTATCTATCATTCAGCCCGATCTTAAAGGCAAGGCAGAACTGAACAAGCCAGGCGTGAGATGAAACGAAGTTAGAAGGATACCTTAAATGCAGCACTCCATCGATAGACTGGGGTGTCGGCCCGTGATAGTTGGCACGTCTACCATGGGTACTTCGTTCACATGTGGCGGCCTGGCTTGGGTAGCTAGTATATTGTATACCACGGCTGCTTATAGTCTAATGTGCTTGTTCGATTGCAGATTCGATTCCGCGTGTTAGGATATATTTCTTAAATTTGGCCATGGCAGGCGTGTATTGTTATACACAATAACGCACTGTCTCATTTCAGTAGCGCACTTGGGTTCAGTGCTCGTTGTTCCGTGCTGTCACAAGCACTTGATGCCTAAAAAAGCCCACATTTACGAACGTTCTAGCATTTCCGAACAAAGCCAAAGAGTTCTGCCTAGCGGAACTTAGCAGAACGAACAGCGTGAAAAGTCGAAACTGGCAATACTCGTGAAATTGTGAAAATGTAAAAAGTCTAAACCGGCAATACTTGAAGAAAAAAAAAGAATATTGTCTGGCCCTCTGAGGCAATTTTCTAAGATTTAATGTTGAGGGCGGGGGTCCGACATAGTTGATATTATTAGGTTCTTCGTTCACGACTTCTTCCATGAAGTTGTGTACTCGACCACTGTTTAGTTGGTAGGTAAACATTGGCAGGTTTGCGGTCGGTTCCAACTGAGAAAGCACGTATCACGTGCTTTCTCAGTTGGAGCTTCACTAACGTCTGCTCATTATGCAGTGTAAAAAAAAAATATATATATATATATAAACGCAAATAAACCGAAGTACATCCATTCATACATACGAGAACACATATCTGTTGGCTATACATGTATATATATATTAAAGGAAACAATCTACGTTTTTATCTGAATTCAGCGGCAACACAGCGGCAAACGCTTTGCAGACGTGGCTAAATCCGACTAAGCCACCAAGATAACCTGTTCGAGCCGTTTAGTTTATCAGCAACCTTGCGAGCCACTATTTCATGCGCCTTCTGAAGATAATTTTTGGACGGGAAAATAAATAAAAAATAGGCGGCTACCGTAGTAGAGGCGAGACCGGTCATGACCCAAAAGTGGAAAAAGAATAACTGCTGTGTTTTTTATACCCAGCTATTTGCCGTTGGATACTTTTTGTTGCTATAGGTTTCCTCGTTGTTGTTGTTGTTGTTGCTGCTGTTGCTGCTGCTGTAACAAAAGCCGCTTAAATTAAGCAACATTTTGGTGATAATTTTCGTGGAATTATTGTTCCTCGTCGTGTATGAAAGGCGTGTCGGTTATTGTTGTCTGTCTAGAGTCAGTCTAGACTAAAGTGAGTCAGTCTGTATTTTAGAACCCTTAAGCTTACAGCTGTTGCCAGAGCTGCTCTAGTTGTTTTTGTATAAGGTTATACGAATTTGTATCCTACTGTTCGGGTAAGCATGCCTCATTAGCGTACACACGTAAGCGCATTTTCAGTCTCGTTCGGGCTCGACTATCTCTGGCTGACAATAAGGTCTGACGTTGTTCCTAGTTGCGCAGAGCTATTGCGCCGATGCATGCCGGCAGATCGTAACGGGTTTAGTTAATTACATGACATGAATATCACCATGCAGAGCAGAAACGTATCTACACCCTCATCAAAGGTAAATAAATACACGCGTATCTTAAGGCTGCCCCTATGTTCCCATCAATGGTAAATACACGGGTATCTTAAGGCTGCCTCTAGAAGTATAAGAGACAACGTAACATGGGTGCATCTACGGGCAGTTCTGCCAGTGGCCACAGTACGACTATGAAACTATTGGTAGCAAAAAGCAGTCAACTTCGAACGACGAACTCCAATAACGGAGAGTCGTACGAGGCGTTACAACGTGTGCGGCAGAGGATCCTGAATATTTGTAAGGCCAGAGGCCAGGCTTCTATCTAAGGCTTCTATGCTGGCGTCATCGTGAGTCGTCACGCCGGCGTCACGCTGCTCACCTTCGCAGAAAAGCCGGTCCACGGGGACCGTGGGGGGCAGTCCTGTGATGCCGCCAAGGAAGGCGCCACTTCCCCCACTGCTGCCGCCGTCCAATTGGCTGTCGGGCATGTCCGTGAAGTCGCTCATGTTTGCCTCGGCCTGCTGAAGGTCGTGCACCGTTCGTCGGCACTGCCTGTTTAGGCTGCTTTGCTCTTGCCGGGAGTCTTTCGGACCTTCTCGGGTCCGCACCTGACTGGTCGAGCTGCTTGCGACGTTTCACGTCTGAGTCTTGTTGTTGTACTTGGCGTTGTTGTTGGTGTTGTTGTTGCTGCTGCTGCTGCTGTTGTCGTTGTTGTTGTTGTTGTTGTTGTTGTTGTTGGTGGTTGTTGTAGTGTTGTCGTTGTTTTGGGTGTCCTACGTAAAGGGGTTCCGACAGTAGACGCCGAAGAACCTCCTTCTCCTCCTCGCCAGTTGTCGTGACGTCCTTCAGATCCACGACGTCGTCGTTGTAGATGCCTATATCGGCCGGCCACAACCTTTCGCCGTCTGTTGGCGACGCCGGAGCCTCGCCGGTGAGTCTCGATGCGCCTGATGCGGCCGTGCAGTCGAATTGCGCCGCTCCGATGGCGGAGGGTTTCTGCGTAGCACGAATATTACCAGTTGTTGTTGTTGCTGCTGCTACTCGCGCTGTAGCAACGTGGTTAGCGTATGTAGACTTTGCAGTTGTTGTTGTTGTTGTGGTAAGCGGACGTGTGGTATTTACGTTTCTAGTTTCTTTGACAGCTAGACAGTCTCTAACTACAGATGATTTGAACTGCAAAGTGGGACGCGCCGACGGGCGTCCTCCTCCGATGATGATGATGCGGCAGCAGCACTGATCACGAGAGTTGTAATGAAAATGCTTATGCCTGCAAACGAGGTTGCTTTCTTTCTTGGCGTTCTTGTTGTTGTTGCTGTTGTTCCTGTTGTTGCTGTTGATACTGTTGCTATTGCTTTCGTTCTTGTTGTCCCCGTCAAGCCGTTGCTCGTAACGACAACCCCCGGGTCGCTGTCGTCGAGTCGGCAAACCAGTCAGCAACAATGAAAGCGGCAACGTTACAACGAACTTGGACGCTGAACTCAGTAGGGCGTTTGTTGTCGTGGTCGTCTTGATCTTTGTCGTCAACGTTATCGTTGTTGCTTTGCTGGCCTGGGTACCGTCGATGGCGTCAAGCGGTGAGGCTATGGCTGGAGATTCTACAACTGCGATTGTTGTCTCCGCTGCTGCTGCTGACTTTGTTGTTAACGGTATTCTTGTTGTCGGTGTTGTGGTCGCCTCGTTGTTGCTGTTGCTGTTGTTGCTGCTGTCAATGTCTATAAGGCAAAGCTTGTCTATAAGGAGGTCGCAACGACTGTAAGCGGAAGGCGGTAGCAAGCTGACGAACTGACGCGAAGCAATAGGGTAATAGGTTGCTATTGTGGTTCTAATGTTGCGGTTTCTAATGCCGCCGTCGCTGCTGTTGCTGTTGTTGTTGCTGCTGCTGCTGAAGCAGTTTTTGTTGTTCTTCTTATCGCTGCTCTTTCTGCTTCTGTACTGCTTGTTGTTGTTGTTATTGCTGTCGTTGCCCTTGGTGTTGTTAGTGTTGATGTTGTTGTTGTTGTCGTTATTCTTGTTGTAGTTGAGGTTACTGTTGATGTTGGCGATGCTGTTCCTGCTGTTGTTGCTGTTGTTGTTGTTCCTGCTGTTAGAGATGCTGTCGTTTACGCAGCACATAAGGTGCTGAATGCAGACGCGTGTCGGTAGAGGGCGTTGGCATCGGCATCGTCGGTCAACGGAGAGCATTGGCAAAACGTGCAGCACTGAGACGAAATGCCAGCGATGGGGCGTGTAGACCACCACGACGTCAATGGTGATGATGATGCTGCTGCTGCTGCTGGTGACGACGACGACGACGACAACGACATGGGTTGTTGCTGTTGCTGTTGTTGTTGCTGTTGCTGCTGCTGAGGCTTTGGCGGCGGTGGTGGCGGCGGCAACGGCGGCAGAGGTTTGACTGCTCGGCGGCGGAGGCGACTTGAACGCGGCTCGGGGGGGCTGGGGCGCGCGCGCCATGGCACGACGACAGCGGCAGCAAGAAGGCCGACAACGACGACGACGTCGAGGGAAGCGTCGACAACAGCGCCCGCGGCAGCACGAACAACAGCGTTCCGCTGGGACATCACCTGCAACGAACGACACAGACGATCGTCAATCACTCTATCCGCAACAGCATTGCTATACCTAGCAGCAGCAGCAACAGCAGCAGTAATAGCAACGATAAAGCTTAACCAACAACAACAACAGCAACAACAACAACAACAACAGCAACAACAACAACAAGCAAAAACGACAACGACAACAACAACAGCAACAACAAAAACGACAACAACAAGCAAAAACGACAACGACAACAAAAACAATAACAACAATAGCAACAGCACTAGCAACAACAACAATATCAACAGCAGCAGCAACAACAACAACAACAACAACAACAACAACAACAACAACAACAGATAGCTTTACCAATGACAATTACAAAAACGACAGCAACAAAAACAACTACAGTAACAACAACAACAACAGCAGGAGCAACAACAACAGCAACGTGAACAGCAGCAGCAGCAATACTAATAACAGCAAGAACTGTAACAACAAGAACATAAACGACAACTGAAACGGCAGCCATAGCAGCAACCACAACATCTGAATAATATGTAGAGACCTAGAAAAGTCTGCATTTTGTCGCGCAGTGGAGCGTCAGTTAAACCCACGGCCAGCGGATAGCGCCATCTTTGTTGGTGATTTTGTGCGGAAATGCGAGTCGCTTCGCCTCACAGCGACGACGGCAAAATGTGAGACAATGACGAACACAAGTTCGTCCCACGAATGTCCATGACACATCAGCCGTACTCCGAATACATACATACTATGACCCTCTGCTCAAGAGGTCGCGGTGTCCGGGCGTTGGAGCGACTCCGTTCACAAAAATAAGGAGCTTTAAAGCACCTCTTAGATCGAAAAGGGTTTCGTCACCAGGACAACGCGCCAGTTCACAGGTCGCATCTGGAGTCAAGCTGGTGAAGCGGGCGCAGCATTTTCACATTTACTTGCACCGTGCGGCAAGAGACACCAACATGTCTCTTGCCGAAAATGCTCTACGGTATTACTATAAAAGCATAATTAATTTTTTCATATTTAAAAAACTTAGCTAGTCAATCAAAAACCTACTGGCCGGACCATATTTGTCACAGCATTCTCTGTTTCAAGTGCGGCGCGGACACGGCCACTCAGACGGCCTCGGTCTCTGTGCGCTGTTGGCTGACCGAAAATTGCCCACAGGGCAGGTATCAGTGTAAATCAGGCGTGCGCTGCAGGTTGCAAGCCGAATATGGCATGCTGAAGTTGTTATATTGTCGAAGATTGTTGGGCAAAACAAAGAAGTAAAACACTTCAATCGCTTGGCGAATGATGCAGATCAGGGCTGTTCAAGGCTGAAAATTTACATGTTCACTTACACAAGAATAAAGTATGAGGCAATAAGTAAATCACTTATTACCTTAATGCCAAGGCATTTCCGCACATTTTTTGGGCGATACATGGCCTTGTCCAGCCCGGTGGCGTAGTGGGTGCATTCGCCTGCTCCTCGCGACCGAAGGAGACACATAAGTACGCGAGTTCGAGCCCCACCGTTGCGCATTTGTATTTATGGGGGCCGTCCGTCCGTCTATGAAGCAATGCGAAAAGCAGTCCCATGGACGTTAAATCTTGGCTGAAGGTCAGCCCGAAGAGTTTATCTACATGGCCTATCGTGGTTCTCACTAGACTCTTAAACTTCCTCCGAGAGGGCAGTATCTTTAGGAAGAAGCCAACGGCAATGCATAACTCAGTGGGGAAACATTAGCGGCCCACAATCTGCATCTTTGAAACACGCCACCATAGGACACAATAACGTTATCCTCCAAAGTTAACTACGGTTTTTACCTACACGCTTCGCAGTGCGGTGTGCTTGAAGTCTCGTCTGTTCGTCATTGCAGTGCACATAGCTGTCGCAAATTTGCCGCTTTTAGGTTCAGTAAAAATAAAAACACTCGTTTGTCGTTGAAGACGGATTGGCCTGTTAGTTTGAAAGGGTTAGGTTTGACAGGTCAGCAGCGGGCTGCTAGTGCCGAAGGCCTGTTACGGCGCGAGCATCTACCTCTAAGTCTGTCCCAGCGTAACTTCCCTTGGTATGAATGCGGTCATCTCCTCAACAATTGACCGGACGAGGAAGAGGGCTTCACACCCACTCTTCCGATCATTGGCTGCCAGAGGTCTATTATATGCCATCGCTTTGTTTCTATTGTTAGGCAGGCCGTCCACTGCTTACATTGCACGTAATTGCAGTCGCATCTCGAGTAACCTAGTCATCCAAACCATGCTCACACTTACTGTGTCTAAAGACGGTCTGGCTGAATTTCTGTGTTGCTTAACTCGTAATCATACAAACCATGCTCACACTCACTGTTTTTAAGGTCGGTCTAGCTTCTGGCAGACTCAGCATCCAGTCAACTCTAGCCTCCCATCGTGCTATCACCGCAAGCAACCCGTACTAACAACCCAGCGAACGTATCAACAACAACAACAAATCGAGCAATTCGTGAAGTATCGGCAGAAGTTGTTTGCACATGTATTTATTTATACGTTTTATTCTGCTTTAGTAACGCTGTAAATATGCCTGACGCGACAGGCGTAAACTCGTCTCCGAACCTGTTAGTCTCCTACTTGCTGTTGCTATAAGGATTGCTGAAGATTATTGATTGATATGCTTGAGAGATGCAGAACCGTGCCGTATCGAGCTCTGCAGGTTTTCTTCCAGAAGACGATGCTGACGACGATGGTCGTCGTCTAGCATTGGCGGCCAATCATGGCGCTGCCGTTTCGCCCGAACACGATGCGTCGACGACTTTACGCGAAGGTCGTGACCTCGTGACCGATCGTCGGTGGTGGTGGTGGTGTCGGCAGCAGCCGGACCTGACTCCACCCGCACCAATGCCGGCCGATGATTGTTAGCCTCCGAGCCACGATGATGGCGCGTGTCTCCGGACATCGCCGCCTGGTGGCCTTTGGCCTCGTTATTGCGATTGTTCTTAGGATGATTGATGTTGTACTTGGGATTGTTGCGATTGTACCTGCGGCGGTTGTTGCCGTTGTATCTGCGGCGGTTGTTGCCGTTGTATCTGCGGCGGTTGTTGTTGCGCTTGGGCTTGTTGTTGTCGTCGTTGTGCTTGGACTTGTTGTTGTCGTCGTTGTGCTTGGGCTTGTTGTTGTCGTCGTTGTGCTTGGGCTTGTTGTTGTCGTCGTTGTGCTTGGGCTTGTTGTTGTTGTTGTCGTTGGGGACACGGGCCGTAACAGCGACCGCAGAGTTGTGATGACGCAGAGCGAGTCGATCAACCGCCGGATTAGCAACGTGGCGAGCGTTGCCAACAGAAGCGTCCAAGCGCTCAGAGTCTTCACCACTGCGACGACGACGTCGAGCACGGCCGCCATTATTTTGTTTGGCTTGCTTGCGGTTCGCGCAACCGGCCCGAGATTGTCGTTCCCCTTCGTAGGGGACGCCGTACGCCGGATAATCGTTGCAGTCGTCCGGGTACTGGTAGAACGTCTCGGAGCCGCAGTGTGCGCCGAAAGAGTGTTCGTCGTAGTGAAGCTCCGTTCTGTCGGCGTATTCGTCGTCGCCAGTGCCGGGTGCGTCAGTGTAGGGCCGAGCCAACTGATTGCCGTGGGGGGCGGGCGGCTTGTTGAAGTACCACGTGCCGTCGTCGGTCCAGTTGATGGCACCAGGCGGCAACTTGCCTGAGCTGGACTTCTTCTCGTCCACGCCTTCAAGCGCATCGTAGCGAGACTTCTTCGAGTCACCTTCAGGCGACTCTTTATCGCCATCGCTTCTGTGCGGATCACCACTGTAGTCATAATCATATTCGTAATCGTCGCCGTAGTCTTCATAGCGATCTTTGTCTTCGGAGTCGTCATCGCCGGGGTCTTCAGTATCAGGATCCTCGGCGTTAGGATCGTAATCTGGCTCAAATTCAGGGCCCTCATATTCAGAATCCTCTGGGCCCCCGTATGCAGGATCTTCTGGGCCCCCGTATTCAGGATCTCCTGGGCCTCCGTATTCGGGATCTTCTGGGCCCCCGTATTCAGGATCGTCTGGGCCCCCGTATTCAGGATCGTCTGGGCCCCCGTATTCAGGATCGTCTGGGCCCCCGTATTCAGGATCGTCTGGGCCCCCGTATTCAGGATCGTCTGGGCCCCCGTATTCAGGATCGTCTTCTGGATTACTGCCGTCGCCTTGGAGAGGATGGTCTTCAAGATCACGGTCAAGGTCGCCATGAAGATTCCTATCCCCATCCTCATCGGCATCACGCCCTTCAGCATCTCTACGGCCGCCATCATCATAACCATCATCATCAAGGTCACGACCCTCAGACGCGTAGTCGTCAGGTGAGCGGTAGTCGTTCCGGTGGGTAGGCTGCCTAGCACCGTAGGGCGTTCTGGGATTGCCGCCATCCCCATCGCGACGCAAAAAGTCAGGCCGTCCTCTGCCCTCAACGGGCTCCTCATTGTTGTAGTTATCGTCGTCAAACCCCGAACCAACGTCGTCAGCATAGCCAGGGCCGCGCCTATTACCGAGACCCTTATCGTCTTCATCAGGACGAGGAGCATACTCATCATCAGCATGGTTGCCATCACCACCATAATCATAACCACCTCCATCGCCGCCGCCGCCGCGCCAACCGTCATCTTCGTCGTCGTTATTGTTGTCATACCTTGAGCCACGTCTGCCGTCGCGTCCGCCGTAGCGCTGTTCGGGGTTACGCCTACCATTGCCTCTACCATGGTCAGTATTAAGACCCACCCGACGGTGACCCACCGCGGCAGCATTACGATTGTTACTTCCTGCATGCAGTTGGCGACCATGGCTGTTTCGGGCCACTGCCTTGCGCTCGTCGTCAGCAGGCTTAAGACCATCCTTAGCATTGTCGTCATTGTTGCTCTTGTTGTTGTTCCTGTTGCTGTTCTTGTTATTGCTGTTGTTGTTGCTGCCGTTGTTCTTGCTGTTTTTGTTGTTGCTGCCGTTGTTCTTGCTGTTGTTGTTGCCGTTGTCCTTATTATGCCTGTTACGGTCTTTAATGCCTACAATGCGGCCGTCGTGCAAACCGCTGTTTTTACTACGGTCGTCTGCCGACACGCCGTTGTTGCCATTTACGGAACGTCCTGCAGCAGCAGCAGCAGCTTGGCCTTCATGTCCCGCCTTTGTTTTATCGGCCTTGTGGTCGCCAGAGCGACTACCGCTGGCTTTTCCTGTGGGCGCCAAAGCCTTGTCCGATGGCGGTTGCTGCTGCTCCGGTCGATGCGGTCCCATCCGCCCGACAGCAGGTGGAGGCAGTTGTCGTTTACTTCTTCGAACAGTATGCTTACGATTGCTCTGAACAACGCCTTGCTGTCGAGCCTCGGCCGGACGATCCTTGAGCGGGGCACCACTGGCTTGGGGTCCAGCATGCGGCTGAGCCTCAGATACGCCTTGCTTAACGGATCCTGCCTGTCCGCGGACGCCCTTTCTCATATAATGACGACGATTATTTTTATGGTGATTGCTGTTGTTGCTTTTGTCGTTGTTGTTGTTGTTGTTTCGGTTTGTGTTGCCGTTTGCGGAGTGGCCCGCTGCTCGGCCGTTATGGCCAACATTTGACCCTTCGGTTCTGAGCTCGCGACGCCCACTGCCGCCTCCTTGTGCAGTTTCCGGACCATGGTGGGCGGCAGCCGGACGCCGCTGTCCCGTTCCGTCCTGGCCACGCGATCTACCTCGCTGTCGAAGCCGTTCTGCCCGCTGCCGAATCCTATTCCTTCGACGAATATTCCATTGTCTGTAAGCAGAACCTTGCTTCCGGTTTCTTAGCACATGCCTTCGTAACGTGGTTCGAGTAGGCAGTAAGGAGACGACGGCTTTCGCGCCTTGGTTGACCGATCCAGTTCGTGACGCCAGCCCACCATTAATTGGTGGTGGGTGAGCAAGCTCTTCAGATGGCCGTTGCTGTTCGGGGTTGCGCTTGGCATTGTTAACGTTATGGTTGTTGTTGTTTTTGTCGTCAACCCCGCCACGACGTTCACGCCTGGCTTCGGCATTAGGCTTAGCTGCAGACAAGTGCAGATAGGCCGGACGCACTGGTGAAGACTCTTGACTTGCAGCAGCAAACACCGGAGAATCGACGCTTTCTTGGGCTCGTTGTTGCTGAAGCTGATGCTGTTGTTGTTGCTGAAGCTGATGCTGTTGGTGTTGTTGCTGGTGTTGTTGCTGCTGGTGTTGTTGCTGCTGGTCGTGATGCTGTTGTTGTAGTTGCTGGTGTTGTTGTTGTAGTTGCTGGTGTTGTTGCTGTTGTTGCTGTTGCTGGTGTTGTTGCTGCTCATTTCGTTGTTGCCTATCGTAACCATCACCCGCGTCCTGGGTACCTCGAGCCACGGCTACCGTGTCTAACTGATGCACTACTGCAGGAGGAAGGCCGTCCTGATTGCCACTGACCGGCCGGACTTGCGACACCGCTCGGCCCGCAAGCAGCGCGTGTACATGTTCAACACTTTTGCCTTCCTCATGTTGTCCGATGTTGATATGGCCATTTCTTCTGCTACTGCTGATGCTGCTGCTATCGGCGGCGGCGATAATTCGGCGATGATTCGTTACCTGCGGGTTGCTGCCGGCATTCAACGACGACTCTAAACCAAACACTACGCCAGATAAGCAGCACAATGCCAACACTATTGTGGAACGCAGCACCGGCAACCAAAGGGCAGCCATACCACCCACACTGGTAACCACTCTGGTGTGTGCGCCCGAGCGAGCGTTGCTGTCTTATATGTTGCAAGGCGCGGCGGTAAGCACCAACCGGCCCTACGAACAACTTGAGGACATTTTTCCTGAATGTGCAATATCTCAAACTCAATACTCGAACGTTCGTTTCGAATCAGCGTTGCAGCGAGACCAAATGCGGCCGTGTCAAGCGCAGGACGTTGCGCGCCATCGTCTCTCTCTCTCTCTGGCACCAGTCGGCACTAAATCAACTAACTAAACGCTGTCCTGGCCTACCCAGTGAAGTGGGCGAGTGGGTATGTATCACTCTGTGTATGTTGTGCGACTAAATGCCAACGCATACTAAGAATAAGTAAACAGCGTATGCGGTTGCGCCGGTGCGCCAGAGCATACCGACAACGACGTTGCAGCTAGAATGTAGCAGTACTTTTAGCGCGTACTTCGATAGGACAGACCCTGTGCGTATACTTGTCGAGAACGGCACGCTATAGCGCGCCGATAACTTGCAAATGCGTTACAAAGCGTTAGTGGTGCGAGCGAGGTTCCACTTCATTTCCACGCTCCCGTGGCGATTGTGCAAGACCTCCGAATACTTTGTTATGCGCGGTATACGGTAACGAGACATGCGGTATATGGCAACGAGACGAGGTATTTAAAGGTTTCGCTCTCATACACTTCTATGTAGTGGTAGTAGTAATCTTAAGCCTAAGCAGCATAGTCAAACCTATCTTAGTGCTCCCATTCGTAGTGATCGTAGCTTGTAGGATACGTCTCATGAGCCATAATTCCGTAAGTACCGTTAGCAGGCCGTGTTAATTAATTACTGGCCCTATTTGGGCTTTCGCTTAGTCTTGATCTCCAATTCGACTTAACTTGGCGAATGAGTGTAGCCTGACGGCTTGGCTAGTCTCTGGATCTAAGAGATACATTGCCGAATGTGTGATTTCTGCCCAATTCCACCGGTCGTCATCATCTAAAGCGATTGTGGTAATTCCCAATAGTTTCCTAATTGTTACACATAGACATAACTCTATCGTATCTTTAGGTGTCTAACTAGGCACTCGAGTCGTAGTCCGTCGATCTTGTTTGCCACAATGTTTATATATACGCTCTAGCAACCCGTCATATCTATATCAACAACGAAAAAATCGTGCAGTATCGGCAGCCGTTTTTGCATACCTAAAATATTTATTTGCACGACCTTTTGTTCTGCTTCAGGAACGCTGCACTACGGTATGACAGCCGTAAACTCATGCCTGTCTCGTCTTAGCTTTCTACTTGCTGTTGCTATAGGGACTATAGGGAAGCGTATGAAAATCATTCATACGCTTGAGAGGCGCAACACCGTGCCAGATGGCGATACTGATGACGATTATCGCCCTGTCGTTGTTGTTCTGTTGTTGTTTGTTGTTGTTGTTTTGTCGTTGTTGTTCTGTTGTTGTAGTAGTGTTGTTGTGTTGTTGATGTTCTGTTGTTGTTGTTCTGTTGTTGTAGTAGTGTTGTTGTGTTGTTGATGTTCTGTTGTTGTTGTTCTGTTGTTGTAGTGGTGTTCTTGTGTTGTTGTTGTTCTGTTGTTGTAGTTCTGTTGTTGTTGATTCTTGTTCTTGTTGGTTGACACTGTCGTCGTTGTCATCGTCGCCCTTGTCTATGTCCATTTTACTTTGTGGTTTGAAATCGCTGACAGCGCCACGAGCACCTCCGCCAACCATTACGTCGAATGTGTGGTTGTCGTTTTTCTTGAGACTGTTGCTGTTGTTCCTGTAAGTGTTCCTCTGCCTATTGCTGATGTCTTTCTTGTGGTTGTTGCTGCTGTTTTGTGCTCCTGGGTGTTCTTGCGCTTGTCGCTGTTGCTCTCGGGCGGCGGCAGCGAATCAGCGTCGGTTGCCGGCCAAGTCAGACTTGTGGTACCTGTGCCTCGAGCACGTATTGTGGCGAGACTTCGCATAGTCCGATAATGGTTCGATGTGAATCTGATCGAATGACGTCGATCGATAATTATTGTCCTTCATCGTCATGAGTCATCGTCACGGCACTGTCATCACCATAAAGATCATCACAGTCACTCCCCTGTCGTCCTCACGAGCATCCTGGCCGTGATCGTCAGCGCCGTCTTCATCGTGAACATAGTCGCGCATATAGTGATCGTGGAAGGCGCACAGTTAGGGCCGTACTAGTTTTACAATGACAACGACTATCAACTATATTGTAGTCGTCTTGCCCGTCATTGGAAGCGTCACCGGCGTCCCTAGGGTTGACACTCTCGTCATCGTTGCCTATGTCCGTGTCCAATTTACCTCGTGGTTTGAAGTCGTCGGCGCCACGAGCACCCCGACCAACCATCACGACCATAAATTGCCGTCACCACGATCACGCCCATAATTTTGACCACGATCAAGCCCATAACCACGATCACAAACACCCATAGAACACTGGTCGCGACCCCCCCCCCAAATAACCATGATCGCGATCCCCCCTCATAGCCATAATCGTGATCACCTCCATAACCGCGCCATAACCATGATCACGATCACCCCAAGCATAATCTCAGACGAGTCATCGTCAGGTAAGCGGTCGGTAATCCTTGCGGCGAGCCTACTGCCTAGCACCGTAGGTTTTTCTGCGCTTGCCGCTGTCCTTCCGACGCGACAAGCCATGTCGTCTTCGCCGCAGCCCGTAACCGGCGTCCCGACCGGGGCCACCGTGATGGCTACCCTGATAATCAAGCACGGCAGGGTGACCCTTATCACCTTTACCAGGGGAGGTGGTGCGGTACGTACAGGGCTTACGCCGTCGGCCCAGATCATGGCCGTATTTAGTGCGATAGATTGTGCCACCGTTCTCGGGAGGATTCTTTTGACTTCCGACGTTCCCTACTAGCTGGGCGTCTCTCTAGTGAGAGTTTAAGACACTTGCTGTGCATCTCCTTGTACGAAGCGCAGGGGAACCGATTCCTTGATGAATTACTCTGAGGTATTTCGCATCCCGCTTGATCTCAACCGGGTGGACAGCCGCGTTCATGAAAATTCCTCTTGTCCTCTTCTTATTAGTAAGGTAGAGTGGGGGCAGCCGGAGATCGTGCGCCTCTATTATAGGTTATAGTTTTATTTAGAGCTACGTTGGCTGCCTTCCAGGGCTCCCTCCCGCCAGGCCTCAGTATTAGACGCCGGCTCTCTAGACTACGTTCTAGAGAGCCGGGCCTAATACTGTGGCCTGGGGCACTCCAGTGGGGACCTTGCATGTTCTGTCCCCTATCTTGAGACACCTCACGGTAAAACTATTTTACTGAGTAATGCTACTAGCTGACTTACAAAAAACGTTTTCCTGCACTCTGGGTTATGTGTTTGATATGAGAGTTTGCTGCATTGCAGGTCCGAGAGCGGGACGCATCTCTTTAACATTATATTTGTATTTTATAGCAAATTTATTTGCCTGTAGTCATTTTTACCATGGTACTACTATAATGATAACAAAATATATTTTAAGTGAAATGCAATCTAAAATGGAATATATAGTTTAAAAAATATATATATATGTACTCTTTATACGGCCGTTTTTTTAGGACGAGTGATTATTTCTTGTTGTCCAACCTGAGGAGACGCCCTTGCGTTGCGTCTGCTTGGAGCAGTGAAGATCTTGCAAGACTGCCAGAGTTTGGTTTTGTCGATGCCATCAGCCATCAGCTTGCAGTCTTGTTATGCAACGACGATGTCGCTGTTGTTGCTGCTGTTACTGCTGTGGTGGGCTGTTACTGCTGTTGTTGTTCCTGATGACAACAAAAACGACAATGCAGTGGCTACGAGGCCGCGAGCCGCTGTTGGATGGGTTACTTGCTACAGCCAGTAACCCATTCCAGAATTAGGTCACCAGTAGTAATCATGAATATCTAATGTATCTGCTAGTGCGCCTTTTGCATGTCCTGTACAGGTGTAGTAGCAGCAGCATATCTAAGAGGATCAACTTCATCAAAGAGCCGATTGTAACTGGAGTCATCTGCTTCTGGAGGTGGGCCGTCAAACCCATCGTTGCATCGGTAAACAAAAGGTTCACGCGCGGTTTGCGCCCTGTATGCTGCGTACCGTCAGGCCGACTTCTAAACGTATCGGATACTTCGACGGATGCTTAGCTCCGCCCTGCTAAACCTGTGCTAACCGTCGCTCGCATTTATTTATATATATATATATATATATAGTGTGTGTGCTACTTCTCTTCTTAATCTTCTTGTCCGCTACATTCTCGGACTTCCATTACGTGTCGATGCACCTTTCGGCGCAACGCCAACATCAACAATTGCGACGTCGAGAGCAGAGCGCATGCTGGTGTGACAGAGACATCGGGCATGGCGCCAACATACACTCTCTCGCCTGTAGACGGACAACTAGCCACGATACGCCTTGCCTCGTTAGATACGTGTAGATACGTAGGTACATAGACGAATGGCGGTGCAGCACTCAGCGTTGTAGCTGCCGACAAACTCGTGCCCCTATTGTGCATGTATATATATATATATATATATATATATTAGTGAATGATAGGGGGAGCAAGGGGTGACTATGAGACTGCGAGTGGAACACAGATTGAGAGCGAAGGAGTGTGTGTGCGAGACAGAGAGAGAGAGGGAAGAAGTCTGGTCCGGCGACCAACGAAAGAGGGTCGAGCAGCGAGATAAAAAAGAGATCATTCGCGTTCGTTCCGTGGGTGTGTCATTAGTGCGGAGTGCCATCCTTGGCGGCACCCGATTACCGGAGGGGGCGGCATTTGAACGAGGTGGCGACTTTGCGGCGCCGGCGGCACATCCAGTCTATCGTTTCAGGCCACCTCTCGAAGTTTCTCCGCAGTCACAGCTTGCTGCTCAGTCAATCAGTCACCCAGTGAGTAAGTCAGTCGATCGGTCAGGTCCAATGCGTACGTACGGGACGCCACACCACTACTATTAACAAGTATACCAACAACAACACCACGGCCAACCCAGTCATTTGTTGGGTACCAGGCGGTTCACGACCAGCAGCAGCAGCAGCTTCTCCGCTATCGCCACCACAAATCACCATCCGCCTCATAGCCGCCATCAATACCCACTCAAACGCAGCTCAGTAATACACGCGTCCATCAGGCTTTGTCGGCCATTCGTTGTGTATATACGGTCGATGCGGCAATGTGTGGCTGCGTACGTAAGTGGATGTGCGGCAGGGCAACCTAGGAAAAGCTGTCCCTGTTGATCCTACCATTACCATAGTGCTGCCGTGGCTATACTGCTATGCCCCAAGGCGGGTCTTGTCCCCTGCGCCCTGATGACGCGTTCTTTTCAGTCGAACGCGCCATCAGCCTTATAGTTGTTGTTGTTCTCCACGTCGTCTAGGTGGACTGATCTTGGCTGCATTTAGGACAAGTAGCCGATAAGACGGCGGCGCACGGGGGCTCTGAGTGTTGGCGACTTCTGCTTGAAACTGCGATGTCGGCGACGTCAAAGATGAAGGGGGCAGCTTTCAAACGGCGCTCACGGACTAACTAGACTTGTTCGTAGTACGGACGTGCACAAAGCAGCCAAGAAGCGACGGCCGTTCACTACAGGCAGTGAGAGCCTCTACTGGATACGCCGTAGCGTCTAGGAAAGGTTTCTTTAGTAACCAGAAGCGCAGCAATAGCATGGTGAGGTGACGCACATTGATTATCTATGCACAACGTGGTTTAGTCAAGAGCTGGCCAACGCAGAGCTCATTTCGCGGCGGTTGGTTTTCGTATAATCTTAGCCGGCATGTACCAGGCTCAAGCTACATATCATCCGTTTCAATCATCCACTTTTTGTGCGTATGAAGAAACACACTTATTCTGAATCGACGTCTAACTCCCTTCACAGTACAGCAACCGCTGATGGATTTGGTTTCTTGCCTGCAACTGGGTAGGGTTCCGAATAGAGAATTGACGGCAAAAATTATACTGTTTTAATTGAAGGATCTCAAGGTTTGCGTTAAGACTCCCTTTTTTGTTTGGGAGGTTTGGAAAAGAGTAATGCAAAATTAGTGTTGGCTACCGACAACGCCTAGTATGGGGCTCTCGCCCACTAAAAACTTCAATTCTCAGTACCTCTTCCAGGTGTGTAATTGCGTAGTGCCTACTTCGAGGCCAAGAGTGGGATTCTCTACTGGGTCATTACCCCGGAACCTGGGAAGATGCATCGAAACTCACCGGAGAGTAGGGTTGCCAAGGACCCTTGCGGAGCACGCTCGTCTTAGCGGTGGCCAGGCGAAAGTCTACCTACAACACGCGCTTTGCATGCGTTTTCCTGGCGCTTTAATTATGCACGAGGACATCTAAATAAAGAGCTATTCCAATTTATCTAATGCTTATCCAAATAGAGATTTCCAAATAGAGAACTATTCCAAACAAATAGAGAAATCCAAATAGAGAGCTATTTCAATCTATCTATGCACGAGGACATCTAAATAGAGAGCTAATTCCAAGCTATCTTCCAAACTTGAACGCCTTGGCCGAATACCGCCACAGTGACGATCCGGGTTGCAGTCTCTTCTGTGAGGACTTCGTGCCAAAGGCGGCGCATTTGCTACGTGCCATGAACCAGGGCCGGTGGGGAATGGATGTTTATAACCAGCCTGAAGACTATCTAGCGGTGGCCGCTCATAGTTCCCTGCTTGGGCCAGATCTTCCAACGAAAAGCATGCGCTCATCCCTTAGGGTTATCCTGGCGAGGGACACAATAGGCTCGGTTAGAAGACTCATCCAAACGCTTAGGCCGCCCGAAACCTATGCAGGACTACCTATGAAACACTAACTTTTAATATTGTTTTTCTCCAGCTCCACCGTCTAATCGCCTTACCAGTCATCTACTATACATGAGGGAAACTTTTGCCTTTTGATAGTGTGACAGTGGTAGAGGCGGGTTGCGTGGCTGGGGCCTTGTCGGCTATCTGATACGACCGTGTGTTGTGCCGGACCTCCTCAAGCTTTTTGCATTTTGACCCTATAGCTGGCACATCCCATACTATTGGCTGGGCGGCTGCTGGCGACGAGATCTTATATTTCGCCCAACGATTTGACTCGCTGAGGCGGACTACCAGGTTCCATGAGTACCAGGTTCGTTCTTTACCACCCTCCTCCTTACCGTAGCTACGGAGGGGACTTTGTCGACGATATGTTGCCGAATGTTCTTGAGAACGTCGGGGAACGACCCGCCATCTCCAGCAGGGACGTCAACAACCCGGTCTTGGCGGTCAGGGTAAGGTGGCGGGCCGCGCGAGGGACCACCGGTAGAACCGTGTAAGATGGTCGAGCCCAGGTCGCCGGAGGGAAAGCCCAACAGTTTGCTTCGTTCCCAGTGGGCGTGCGGGGAATACCTGCAGCGCCTCTGGCAGACGAAAAGCGCACCGGAAGCGACAGGCTCTACATTACTCTAACGGTAGACGCTGCGGGAAGCTGACGCGTCCCTGCGTTGGTCCGCAGCACTTCACACTGCACACTGAACACAGTGTCAGCACTGTATGTCAACGTCAAAACACACACGAAGGTGGCGAAACCTACGCTAATGTTAAATCATACGATTATGCATAACAGCCTGTACAAGTGAGTTAGTATATAATAAGAAAGAGCGGTAGCCCGGACCAGTGTTCCAACGTCGAACCACTTGTAGCACCAAACGTAACAACACTACAGCATTCAGTTAACTCCACGTAGCTTGGCATGTCACCTCACCTGTAAATAGCCAGTTGACTACGTACCTCTTATTAATCATAGCCGCTCCTATTGGCTCTATATAAATGGCCGACGAACGATCTATCGATACATTCCACTCGGCGATATCGGCAGCATAGGTGCAGTCATTTCGTCGTTGCATAGTTAAATTGGCGGCGGTTGCTGAGGTCATCGCGTAGTTCTTGCCTAGAGAATGTGAGGCATCAGTTTTTGTTTAAAGCTCCTTCACACTTATGCTAGTGGTTTCGAATTTTAAGCAAGTCAGCTTCCGTCTAACGCAAGTCACTTCCGCATTTTTATACAGGAAAAACGCTGCTGCTATATCGAAAGATAGCCAGCCCCCTTGGTTAGGTGGACCAGCCCAAAGAAGGCGCCTCGAGTGCCAGCCAGGCACCTTCGCGGGCTCTACAACGACTAGAGAACCCGCCAGCTAGTAAATATGTGAAACGTTAGCGATGTATTTAGCAAGGGAAACCCAAGAGGCAGTTGATCCTTGCTGGCACTTTGCATGCAAAGCCTCAGCGCTTGGAATTCGTTCGACGTAACAACAGGCCTATGACTTACCTTAGCTGAGATAATAATAATAATAATAATAATAATAATAATAATAATAATAATAATAATAATAATAATAATAATAATAATAATAATAATAATAATAATAATAATAATAATAATAGTGTGAAATACAATAACGTTTTACTGAATAGTAGAAATAATTAGTAGTGAGCAACATTTGACTTCAATTGGATATTTGAATCATCTGGTTAACGTAGCATTTCTGGACGCACGCGCATGGCTATTAGCCAATCTGCGATACGTGCAGCTCGAATCTAGTCAGGCCGATTAAGAAAGTCAGGCAAGTGGACGTTGTCCTTTGCTACCGTCTACCTTTTAATGCATGACACAAAATGCCGCTGCGATGTTCTGTATAATGACGGAGTATCCACGTTAACTATGGCTAGATATCCTGCACTTGTGGTGTGAAGAAGAAGAGCAGAGGACACACAGCCTCTGGAGTCATTTTTCTACCTCCATGTTACAATAAATAGTTAACTGGTTAGCAAAAGAGGCATCACTCGTCTGGCGTTACCGACATTTTGCTGTTCGGAAAAGATAACATGCTAGGCAAACATTTCTGCATTGGTTAAAATCTAGCCTTTAGGATAGGCAAAACTTAATGCATATATATATATATATATATATACCGGACACGTGATAGTCACAACACACAGGCACATTGGTTTAGCTAATGTAATATATATATATATATATATATATATATATATATATATATATATATAATACATTATGGGTATACACGCTATAATGCGGGTGCTAGGCGATAAGAACCTTGCACAATGACTGGAATAATACGTACGTTGAGCACAGACTGTAACAGTCTTTGCAGATACGCGGTTAATTTGGTTAATAAAGCCGATACATAAAGTAAATGCTAATTAAGGTTTTGTTTGTAAGATTTGCGTATCGAAAAGAACTATCTACCTAGAATGTAAATAAAATACGTATAGCTATGGCTACTACATAGATGTTGGGCGTGCCATTAACCACCATTGTGATAAAACTAGTCTTCACTAGATATACAAAAAAAGTGTCAGGTTAATTTTGTGAAAATAAAAACGCGACGGATTAACCAACGGCGATTATTTTCGGTATTAACTAGAATTAAGTATCGTAAGCATCAAAACACAAATATTCATTGTATATACACTAAAGAACAACGATTGCATAACAAGCTCCTGTATTTTGGGTGTTCTATAGAGGTTGGTAATAATAATATTCTTGAGCCCTGAGCGTGTCCCTTCGACACTTTCCGTTGACTCGCAATGCATATGTCTCAACCGTCAAATATGTTACAGTATGTTGGACTTTCATTCACCCATTTCGGCCATTCGCTATGCAAACGAACCGCTGATGTGTTTCCATGCCAGTTCGTTTTAAGGCTAATGGAATGCTACCGATTTAGTGATGTCCTTTTGAGCCAGTTAGGTGCCAACCGAGCGCTCCGTTCTCCGGTGTTGAATGGAATTGTTCTGCTCGTTGATTTTGTCTGCCACACGCATGTTCTACTATCCCCAAAAGGACAGTTATATTTGACGGCAACGACGAAATCGTAGCCGTAAACTGGCAAAGGGAGCACATACTAGACTTTTTGTTTTGTCCTTGAGCGACAAACAAAGTGATATATTTCTGTTCTGTAAAACGAACCATATAAATCGCCACAAACGCTAAATAACAATAATAACAACGGTCAGCAGCAAGAACAACAACCATACCAGCAATATAAAATATTGTGACAACGCTACGTTAGTTAGCCAAGCAGCGCAAACTTTGATCCGCGCGAGGGATCTCAAAGTTTCAGCTAGACAGAAGCAACATGATACGACCCACAGTGCCCGGCGCGCCGCACCCCAATGCCCCCGTCAGAGGCACGACAATTGCGTCCATAACGCTGGCTTTGCAACGCGTCATTGATTGGCAGACGCTTGGCCGGAGAGGGTTTTGAGGGTTAAGCCTTGTCGTATTCGACCACCCCGTGAGCCTATGAGGAAAAGCCTACTAAAGTTTAGAGAGGAGAATCTAAATAGACACATCGGAGCACAAACTAAGTGAAGCAAAGCGCATTGTGCTGCCAGATGGCTCCATATTTCCAGAAGGGGGATGTCAACAAGGACAGTTGCAGATATAGGAAAACGCAGAAGCCAAAGCTGTTTCCGTATTAGTAGACAAGCCTAGACAGACAGCGGCTTCTTAGACGCAAACGTGAATGTATAGAAAATGTAATGGATACTACGAGGAAAAGAAGGAGAAAGCCTGGATTTGTTCGTTGTTTCTAGAAAGTCCCCCCCCCCCCATCGCATCGAATTCGTACTGGGACGAGTCGCATATTAACCGGGACTAGAGCAAACGGATGCCCTTGGCATGCAAACGGATAAACCTGGCATCATTACTTTCACCATATACTTTCACCATGGCAGATTGTCAAACCCAATAATCATGGTTAACGATGGCTTTGTAGACGTTTTATTGAAATTTACCACGAGCGAGGGCTGGTGGTATATATATATATTTTGGTACCAAATATATGGCGACCTGATCCGTGGTTAACCCTGAGGGGAGTGGTCTAGGTTTTCCGGACGGCATGTCAAGATTAAGTGCATGAATATATGACCTACTCTATCAGATAAACCACTTTTGGTCATTTATGCATGCACTCAATTTCGACGTGTTCTCTGAAAAAAAAAAAAAAATTGCAATTACGGTTCCCATTGCCATAGAATACTATTTCACATTTAGATACCAAAAGTATCGTCATGAAATGCACATTTGCCTGAATGTGTTTTGAGTGCTGCGAAGGGTCATAGAACTATGATTTTGAGGTATTGGGCGCGAGAGCTAATAAAAGAACTACTTTTTTGCGCATTTTCTTTTAAACGGCCATGTCGCATGTTCTGGCCGGCGTTATATGTTTTTCAAAAGAAATCGACTTTTCTCACGCACACGACGATGTGCTCTGTATAAGAGGACTGGTTGTCTCGCAATTGCACATTTTGTGCTACTATGTCGGACAACAAAACCTGTGCCACAGGTTTTAAGTACATCAGTCTCGCTCCGAAAGAAGACTTCTCACAGGCCCTGTTCCATTGGAAAAATATTTACTTGAACGAGCTCTACAATTCCCTGCGTCGCTTTCTAAATATTTCTGGTCTATTATTCATATTTTGACTCTGTAATACACTGTATATACATAACGTACATTCTGTGGATTAAAAGTACGCACTGTTAGCCCACAGCGGTTTAGTTGTTAATAGACTCCGCAAGGAGACCACTGTTACTGAGGCGTGCCTCGTCCAACTTTGGCTGTAGCGCTCACTAATCAAAATTTAATGTCGCCCTTTTTCCTTTTTTTGCTGTCTTTGTTCTTGTTTCCTACTTCTACGTTCTATCTCGCGCTCTCTCTCTCTCTCTTTCTCTTTTAATCACGTTGTATACCCTTCCACAAACGGCCATAAGTTTATAAAAAACGACCCGGTTGAACCAGCCAGCATTTGGCAGCGAAATAACAAAAAAAAGATGATACCGATATGGTTACAACTAAAGAGAAAATATAGAAATAGAGAAAGAGAAGGAAACTACAAGAATGAGAGAGAGAGAGAGAAAGCCGATGCGAAAAAAAAAGCGAACCAAGCAAGGTGGCTTAGTGGCAAAGCCTTTGCCTTGCATTCGGGAGGACTGGGTTCGAGACCCAGACCGGCCACTCTTAAATTGGTTTGCATGGTTTCCAATTTAGACAAGGTTAATGCCGAAGTGGAATAAACTTAGCCATGACATGAAAAATCATGGCTACGAAAAAAAAAAAGAAGAGACTGAATGACATACGGGAGTCATCATGGGCGTAGGGGGTAATTGCGAAATCAGTAAACGTACACAAGACATCGATGACACTAGCAGTAGTGCAAACAATGCAAGTGCTCATAGTAGTTCGTATAATTTAATAAAATAATAATAATTGTCGGTTGTCGTAGTAGTAGTAGTAGTAGTAGAAGCAGTGCTAGTAGGTGGGGGGGGGGGGGGGGGGGAGTGTTGGTGCCGGCGTCAGCGGGGTGAGTCACGTTCGATCGCGCTCCCGGATAAGTACCGCAGAACCTAGTTCAAGCGCGGAAAATCCGGGAAATCTGCGGACCAACGACCGCCCTCGACCCAGTGATCAAATAGGTGCAGTTTTGGTGAGTGAAACAGTCGAACAACAGTGGAAAACGATAGTGACAAACTTTCAGTCGCCAAATCGAACGCTGAATTCGAATCCTAACGGACGTAAACAAACGCAGGCCTAAAAACGAACCAACGTTTGGAGCCTCGAAAGTGCTGTGTACAGATTGATAATTTAACGGATACTACAAATCTGTGTCGGCCACTTCGATTGGCCCGCTAGATCCCGAGATCTCGAATTAAGCCGAAAAAGTTGCGTTTTTGGTGACGCAAACAGAAGAGCAAAAGAAACCTCGAAAACCGCTGATACCGTTTATACAGTCGGACAGCCCTCTTCGCAAGGAATCTATAGATGGGTTAAACGCCTATATACGGTGGCTACGTGCTAAGAAACAGCTTTTGGCAAAAAGTTTGTTTTTCGAAGACCAACAGAGATCAGCTGATCAGGTGATATCAACACCGCTAGAGCAAGATCAGCAAATACACTGATTCAGAAAGCGCGCTTGATAAGAAGCATAACAGTGAGCTAAAATCCCTGCTAGTGTGTTAAAAACGCGAAATTTTGATTTTATTCAAAATTTTGCCATTTTTTGATACCTGCAGTAGACATTAGTGAGGGGACCGAAAGGCCTTCCTCGCTAAATATGGATAAAGAAATGGAGAAAAAACAGGAAGAGCACCACAGTATGGTCCCTGTCCGGACTACTGACGAGGACAACTTCGGAAGCCAATCTTGCGGTCCGAAGAAAAGCAAAGAAAGACACGGAGTCAGCAACATTAATGAGCACGAAGGCAGCTGCAAGCAATGATTCGCTATGCAGCTACACCAAGGTAGGAGGTAAAAAGCGAAAGCAAGAAGACGATGAAGCGTCCGAAAGGCAAGAGGAAGCGATAACAACGATATGGGGGTGCAAAGAGTTTGACGAGTTGCTCAATTGCGCGCATAGCCTTGTAAAACAGACTATCCCAGCAAATACAAAGGATAACGTTAAAGGTGCAATAAAGGCTCTCGAAAGCAGCCTGATAGCACTAGAAAACAAAATAAAGCTCTCAAACGATAGCGACAACGATAGACACCTGGATAAGCTCCGAGTGAAGCTAAACGAAAAAGAAAACATTAACAACTTGCTTTATCATCAATTGTTAGAGAAAGAAGAATTAAATAAACAGCTACAAGGGCATATTAAACAGCTCGAAGAAGCTGTAAAACAGCGACGAACGCCTGAGGAAATTAAACAGGCCGAGGAAGAGAAGAGATGCCAAGAAATCTGAAACAATCTGCAAAAGGTAGAAAACGCAGACCAGGCGATAAACGAGCTAGCAAAGGAATGGCCGCGAAAAGCCTACCGTCAAACTCGAATAGTAAAATCTAGTATCCTAGGTGATAGAGAGGTGAGAGCACTCTTGGTACAGGATAAGAACGCCAAGGATATGGAAGTGATTAAGAGGTTAACACAGTGTTTCCCCGCAGCCCCAAAACTGGCTGAGCTGACCGTGGGCAAAGTTGGCATGCTAAAGATTAGCCAAGAAGAAATCGATCTGGGTGAACCAACGACCGCTACAAGGGACGTGTCGTCACACTCAACACGAACCCTGATAGTAGGCAAAATCGGGGAAGAAGAAAACCTTAAAGCCGTTCTCAAATCAATAGAAATGGTTATAGACAAAATGAGTAAGGTCATTAACAGAGAATGGAAGTCAGAAGAAAGCAGAAGAAGAGGAGCTCTGCACATCACAGAAGGAACTAACCTGTTATATGCATACTCAATATGAGTGAAATAAATAAGATGAAGAAGGAACTAACCCCGAACTCGCCAGAAAAGCGACAGAATACTGGCTGCAAAGATTCGAAGACGAGATTGATCTGTGCCTAAAAAAGAAGGCCCCCCGAACAGAGAGACGAACGCGAGGTCCACAAAAACCTAAGACCGGTTTCATCGGTCAATTATCATCAATACAACAGGTGATAAAACACAAGCAGAATGGTCCAGCATTCTACAGCGTGATGTGGACACAACCCGAGCTAGAGTCACGGTAACAAACATCGTATATCCCAGAGAAGGCGGTATCGAAGTACTTTATAGGGAAAACCAAAAGGGAGCAACTACAAGCTTTCTAGACAGCATTAGGAACAAAACGTCTCTGCAGGCCACAGAAAGCCAGTCGAGCATGAAGATTCGTGTGCTGGGAATTACGAGGTTAGTAAGGATACCATCGAACAGGCTGTTCAAAAAGTCCTCAATCCTGCCAACTCGGAGGCCATAGTCATCGAAGAACCCCGACAAAACAAGATGGGCAAGTGGGGGGCCACCGTCCTGCTAGAAAAACGGAAAGCAGAAGCACTGCTAGGCAAACGAAGGCTGACAATCGGGTGGGTGTCGTATCCTCTAATCGAATGGGTAGTACCCCCGTGCTGCTTTAAATGCCAGAAAATTGGGCATTGGGAACGCGAATGCAAGGAGTCAAAAGTGGGAGTCAAAAGTGGGAGTCAAAAATACGATGACACAAATGCGGAACAATTGGCCATGCGGCCAAGACCTGCGACAAAAACCCCAAATGCTACAACTGCAAAGAGGGTGACACCGGACACGCGGCCAACTCCATGGAGTGCCCGGCCTACAGGCAATGTATTCGAAATACAAGGGACCGAAAGAGCGAGGTAAGAATCACGGACTCTAAACAAGGACCCAAAACAGTTCAGCCCCAGCCCAACGCTAACAAGCAATCCACTTCAACAGAGAACAACATCATGGAGGCCGCCATTGCTGGAGACGAACAAACGTCAAGCGCCAAACAAGACGACGACGGCTTCGTCCCTTATAAAAAGACGATGAAAAACCCTAGAGATAGGGACGCGAACACCATCCAAAACGACGCCGAACAAACTCAAATGCATACAGATTAACTTGGGCCGGTCCAACGAGGCCCAAGCACTGCTGGACGCAAAAATGCAGAAAGATGATGTGCAGCTGGCGCTGATTAGTGAACCCAATAGGAGATGGCTTAATGACGGGCCGGGAAAGGAATGCCTTAGGGATGAAAACGGCGACGCAGTGCTCTGAGTCCAACCCACAGTACCCGTTAAGGCGCAAAGAGCGGGAAAGGGCTGGATATGGGCGGAACTCGACCAAGGACCGACAGTGTTCAGCTGCTACATATCGCCAAACACGCGACGGCAGGAACTCACCGATTTTCTGGACAACCTCGCGGAAGATATCAGGCGATGTGCGGCAAGAAATAAGACCATCCTTATTGGGGGAGACTTTAATGCGGCCGCAGTGGAATGGGGAAGCCGACGTTCAAACGATAGAGGTCGGGAGTTGTCAGAATGGCTAGCCCAATTGGGCATGACCCTCTTCAATGACAGCCTCCGACCCACGTTCGAGCGAAGAGATCAGTCCTCGTTTATCGACCTAACCTTCGGTAGCGAGGACACTGTGGAAAAAATGGGACGCTGGAGGGTCTCGGAGGAAGACTCCCTAAGCGACCACAACTACATAGAGTACGAATACGGAGGGAACTCTATTAATCAGCATCGGGAAGACAGCCGCCAAATGGCATGGCGAGTTGACAAAATGGATTCCGAGAGACTCAGCGAGCAAATACGTAAGGGAAGTGAAGCACTTCCCAGAAGCAATGAAGAGATCCTACCGGGAGATGTTGCAAACCTACTGCGGGAAGCATGCGAAGTGTCATCCAGCCCCAGACCAGCTGGATTACGTCGCTTTCCACCACCCAAATACTGGTGGACAGCCGAAATTGCGGATCTGAGCAAAGTGAGCAACGCCGCGCGGCAAAGATACACCCGATCCAGAAAAAGAGAAGGGGAATAGAGGAGGCCTGGCAAGGCCTCCAGGCTGCACGAAAAGCTCTTAAAAAAGCCATCAAGGGCAGCAGGGAAAAAAATGGCGTGAGCTCTGCGAAGAAGTGGAGAATTACATCTGGGGTAAGCCCTACAAGATCGTCATGGACAGGATTAAAAGGCCACGGCCAAAACTTCCCCACGACCTCGTAGAAAACGCGGTTCGACGACTCTTTCCGAGCCATCCTGACCCCGCTCGACCACAAATAGACGTCCTTGTGGAAGAAGTACCGCCAGTAGAAGACTGGGAGATAATGGCCATCGCACAGAGATCGCCTAGAGGAAAGGCACCCGGCCCTGACGGGATACCGGCGGAAGCTGTGAAGACGCTGCTTCAAGAGCAGCCGGAAGTCGTCAAGCGTATGGCGGACAAGATCCTACAAGATGGTGCCCACCCATCTGCATGGAAAAATGCTACCCTGGCTCTGAAAAGGAAGCCAGGGCGGCAGGCTACAGACCCAGGTGCATACCGCCCGATATGCCTCCTAAATACCATAGGAAAGGCAGTCGAGACGCTCATCAACGGCAGGCTCACGGCGGAATTAGAGCAGAAAGGAGCACTCTCGGATAGACAATTTCCGACAAAGGCGCTCAACGGAAATGGCCGTCGATCAAGTGCTACAGGAAGCCGAAAAGCAAAGAAGGAAGAACCAGTGGTCGAGGGAGCTTTGCATGGTCGTCCTTTTGGACGTCCGCAATGCATTCAACTCACTCAGCTGGCAAGTAATCCTGGAAACTATGGCCGAGAAGAATGTCTCTCCGTACCTGCAGAGAGTCATTGCCTCTTACCTCAGCAGTGGTTCGGTCGTCCACGGAGATGAGTAGTTCGACATGACAGCGGGCGTACCACAAGGATCCGTTCTTGGTCCCCTGCTGTAGAACATGGCGTACGATGAGGTGCTGGAGCTCTGCAGCATGGAGGGCGTCCGGACAATTGCATACGCCGACGACCTGGCTGTCTTGGTCACGGCTCGCAAGGCAGACGTACTCCAGGAGCGCGCCCAGCTTGCCATCGAAATAGTGAACGACTGGATGGTGGGGCACGGGCTACGACTGGCGCAGTAGCTCCTTAGACTATGCCGCAACATTACGGAAATGATAGAACAGTAACTGCGCTTGTATGTAAGAGCTGATACTGCAATCGTCTTTCAGAAAATCTTTAAGCTAATATACCTCTTAAGACCATCCCAGACTGTGCGCATGCAGTTGGTGCTTGAGTACGTCAACATCTTGTCTTCAGACAGCCCTGTACCTATCTAGATTTACTTGGGTTTGACAGCTTAGTAACAAGACAAACATATGCTTTCAAGAGCCCGCTGAACCTCTGGTACCTTGACGATGGTCTGTTAGGAGGAAGCATTCACACAGTAAACTTTGACATTCAGCGGATCCTTATCTTCAGTGTAACATCTGGGTTAGAGTTAAATCCGGCCAAATGCGAGGTATGCATCCTGGGCTTTATTTATGAGGCCTTCTCCGATACGCAGTTACTCCGAGACCCCTGCCCGGCCGCAAGATGACCGTCAAGGACGATCTGGAACTACTAGGTGTGCCAACTAAATGGGATGACTATTGAGATCAGACGGTCTGCCCGATATTTGGGCGTGACCATCGACAAAGCCCTCACTGGCAATGAGCACATTGAGAAGGTGACCGTCAAGGCAGAAAAAATCGCCGACAGCTTGGCCAAGATCTTGCCGAGAACACGGGGAGCGGCGGAGGGAAAAAGAAGGCTCCTTGCCTTCGTGGCAGAGTCGACCGTGCTTTACGCTGCTCCTGCGTGGGGCCCTAGCGCGATGAAGTTAAAAAAGAACCGGAAGAAACTTCTAAAGGCGCAGCGAAAGCTGGCGATCAGAATCGCCGGTTCACTGTGTTCAATCACAGTTGAGACGACGGCGGTCATTGCAATAGCCAGACTCATTCCATGGGCTCATTGAGGAGCGGATTCGGCGGAGGCAAGAACGGCAGAAGAAGGCGGCAGCCAGGAAACAAACGCTGGAAGAGTGGCGACAAGAGTGGAGTCAAATTCCATCGGAGGCACCAGGAGCGTGGACCCGCCGGGTCATTCCGGACTTAAAGAAATGGTACAACAGAGAACACGGAAGCGTCACCTACTACCTGACGCAGGTGATAACAGGTCATGGGTGCTTTCAGAAGTACCTGCACAAGATAGGTAAAGCTCCAGACCCTACGTGCGTCATGTGCGGGACCGGCGAGATTGATGATATTACCCACACCATCTTCCTCTGCCCAGCACAAGGAGACGCACGCTCGGGGTCCGCAGCAGCGGCTGAGTTCGCGTCCTCGGACACGGCAGTGACGGACCTAGTTGCCGCTATGCTTGAGGACGAGCGTAAATGGGATCTAGGAGTGAGTCTGGTGGAGAGAGTCCTAAGAAGAAAGAACGAGCTGAAAACGGACTGGGTGCGCCGACAACGTCCACAAGAAGAGCCGGGGTCGGGCGGCCAAAGTTAGCAGTTGCGAAGAAGCGGAGAGCATAGAAAAACCTCAATTTTTCATCGAAGTAAAGCGCAAGCGGTTCCTTTGAGAAATGGTTGTAACATATTTATGAATAATAAAAATAAAAAAAAGACCGGGGGGGTACTAGTGGTCGTTGAAGCCGGGCTAGTACCGGGGGTTATAGTAGTTAAAGCAGGGGTAGTACCGGGGGTACTACTAACAGTAGTATTAGTAGAAGGAGATTTCGCACGAAGCTAAAGGAGTGAGTTGAAAGCGCCGGGCGGTAGTTTCCGTTGGCTTGAAATAACTTCGCCACACAACCCTTGCTTTGTATCTCTCTCTTCCCTTTCTCTCTCTCTCTCTCGCTTCTCTCTATCTCTCTCTTTACCCTAAATTTATCTGCGTGTTCAATCCAGATGTGACTATTTCGGCCCACTTGATGTCGACTGAAGTGGAGAGCGGCTACCCTCTGTCTCCCTGTTCTCGAGCATCTTCACGTATTGTTGTCCCACTTGAACAGAGCTCTAATTCGTTTACATTTTCGTGATGAGAGTGCGTATGAGCGTTGTCTTCTTCCCCTTTTTGTTTTTTGAATTTTTATCCTCTGAATGTTGTTGTTCTTCTTGTTCTCATTTCTCCTGCTCATCGAGTAAACATGTACATATGTTTTGTTTGCGCGTTTGCGTTGTTCCTAGAACGGCACAGGTTCAGTTCTGTTCAACGAAGTGGATTGCGTCGTAGCTCACAAAATCGTATGCATCATTACTGCGAGATGTAGCATGTGAGAGATTCTGCTGTTGGGCCTGCCGCTGTTGCGACTAGGCCTTGACAGCAAAATTCTTAAGCAGTTAGCTGGTAGACAGTCCAGCATCATTATTTAAGCTTGATCGCTCTTCGACAAAACCACGCACTCTTATCACTAAGGAATATTTCAAAATTTGGGAATCTGTTTGACTGCGACAACTTACCAACTACGTCCAACCTTTGGTAGGCAGAATATACGAAGCGCATCAACTGTAGAGAAAATAATCAAAGATGTCGAGGAGATTCGGTTGACCAATCTCTGTCGATCGTACGGTTTATTTGTTATTAATACAAAACGGTTCATTAAGGCGAACATATTACGGACACGTTCATAAAGGCCAAACCATCGACACATGTTCGCCTAAGCCGTTCAACAGAAAACATCACGGCTGTTCGCCAGAATATGTTCGCGAGTACGGGAACGTCTATCTATTCAACATCGGGTTCGAGAATGCGACATTTCAAAAAGCACTATGTAGCTAATTCTCACAATATACTTGCGCCCTTAAGTCGGCAAAATCCAGACGATGCACAGCGAAGTGAATTCGTCAGTTGAATAATTGAATAACAATAAGTAAACGGTAAGTATTCTAACAAAATAGTTTTCAGCGATAAGGCCCGGTGCCATGTTGACGGCTTCGTACACAAACCAAATTCTCGGTTTTAAAGTGTGACTGTGTCTCAAACGTGACACTCTGCGGTGCGGACATCTTTAGACTGTTGGCATTATTAGACCATTGCTCTTTATAGGCGCTGTCGGGAATGCACCGGGAGTCGATGGTGAGCGATGGCATGGTAGCGGGGCATGATAACGCAGTATTTTGCAGGAGGATTACCAATCTCAAAGACATGTGGTTCTAGCAGCAGGACGACGCCACTTTTCGACATTCGTCGTGTCAGGATCGCACCTGCATGACTAAATGAGAGATAAGAGATATTGATACGAGTGTTTTCGCTAGCGGTGGGCAACACACCTAGCAAAGCAGCAGCATCATCAACAGTAGCAACAGCATCTGCAGTAGTAGAAGTAGTTAGGTTGTAATAGTCATAATTAGCAGAAGCTCTGGTGTAGTTCTCGTTGTGATAGGTCGTTTAGTAGGCTGGCGTTTCCTAGCTATGACGCTTGCTCCTCGTTGTTATGGTGGTCGCGTCTCTGCGTTACAGCTACTGAGCCTGTGGCCGTACTCAAAAGAACTCCTTATTATTACGCTAACCATCGTAACAGTCAGTGGTTGGTGGTTAGCGCAGTGAAGGGCAGCCTCTGCAGTAGTGCTAAATAATGGTACCAATGCACATTAGCATTACATTGTTGTTGTTGTTGTTATTGTGGGTGTAGGTGTAAATGAAGGGTCAGTTGATGTTGTTGTTGTTGTTGCTGACGTTGGCTTGGTTTCTATTTGCAAGCCGACCGGCCGGCCAGCAGCAGAGTTCAGCCAACTTCAGCTGCTGCGCCAGCCTAAGCCTTCTTGTTCCTGCATGTCAAAGGGACACAAAGGCGGGACAACAGGGCAAGGGGGGGGCGTAACACACGACTACATTGACAACATTAACGATGACAGTTGCAGACGACGGTTCAGCCGCCGACGTCAACAAGGAACACAACAACAACAACAACAACTACTACTTCTACTACTACTACTACTACTAGAAGTATTACAACAACGTCTTCATCGAACCTAGCAAGCAAACAAGCCACCAGCCTGCCAGAGATGGGAGAAGGGAGGTTGGACGGAAGAAAACATGCACCGACAAAGAAAAGAACGACGACAAACGGGCGAGAATGAGGATAAGGCAGAGAAGTACAGAAACGGAACAAGTGTGAAACAGAGAAAGAAAGAAAGACACTAGGAGAGACATACTGTAGCTGTGGGGTATCAAGACAGGGGAAGAGAGATAGATAGGTAGATAGATAGATAGATAGATAGATAGGTAGGTAGGTGCAGAACTGGAGAACACGACCGACACCGAGGTTAGTCAAGAGCGAAGCTGCTGTACCAGAGCGAACTTCAGGTGGTGCAGATGGTTGTCGATGTGCGGGCGTTTGGGTAGGAAGCAAGTAAGCGAGCGAGCGAGCGAGCGAACGAACGAGCCAGCACCCAGCCAGCATCTGCGGCGGTCTGCAGGACAAGGACTTCGCCGCCCCTGCTGCCGCCCGTACAAGCGGGGGGCGGGCGACGGCGGCAGCGGTGCCAATGCCTACGACGGAAGACCTAGCACAGACTCGACTGTATCGTTCCTCCGCCGCTCGCTCTCGCCTGCCTCTCAGCGGCTCGGAACCTTCGACGGCTTTGCTTCTCTTTACTTCGATGCTGCTGCTCTACTCTCCTGTGTCTCCTTTGTAGTGGCCAGCTGGCACCGCAACCACGGCCTTCGTGCCAAATAAAGCTGTCGTAGCCTCTCGTCCGTTGCGAGCGACTAAACAACCGGCGACACCGTCCGTCGCCCTTTCACGACAACCTTGTCGTAGATATAGATGTAGAAATATATATATATATATATATATATATATATGGTCAAGTACATCTTTATATAGAGGTCGACGATGGACGGCCCACTTTGGGAGACTGGCTGCTTTTCTTCGTCAACCAATATCTTCTGCGTTTTTCTGCCTCCACCGGTTCTGTTGGTCCCTCGGCGATATGTCGTGTATTGGGAAAAAGGCTTCAGACCGTACGTTGTATATACGTTGACGTACATCAGACGGCTATATATATATATACATATATATATATGCCGTGGTCCGCCAACAAACAGTTCTGGCAATAAACCGGGTACACTGCGCACAGGCTTCGTGCTCTACAACTAAATAGAATTTCACCATTGTAATGATTGATAGTAAGTCATGCCGAAGCCACTGATTACGACACCCGATTGACAAGTAGGCAATGTTAATTTCGATTACCGGTAGCCTGGTCATAAGCAACTGCCAATCCAGTGGAACATAGTGTCTGAGAAGGGTTGCTTCGCAGTGAGAATAATATTACTAAAATCCGTGATACTGGTGTTGCTGTCCGACATAAGAGCACCAAATATGCAATTGCTGCTTCTTCTGAAGAAGCTACAGAAACCTGGAGCCGGCCAGAAGATGCGGCATGGTCGTTTAGAAAAAAATCGCAAAAATTTAAATTTTTTCTTTCTCGAAGAAGCTTTCATGCCCAATGCCTCAAATTGATAACCCTACGACTGAAACACACATTGCGCATTTCATTTTGGTACCAAATCTACGACGAACATTCTGGTGCCAAATCTACGGCGATCCATGGTAGCGCAGTAATTAAGGTTTTCCGGCGGGCATGTCCAGATTGAACGTATGCATAAATTACCTCCATCATCAGGTAAATCACTTTAGGTCATTTAGCCATGCACTCAATCTCGACATGCCCACCAAAAAACCTTACTTAACGAACGCATTGCCACATATTTGATACGAAAATTATCGTCATGAAGTGAAAACACATTCAGACAATTGTGCATCAAAATGCACATTTGTCTGAATGTGTTAGTTGAATGCGCTGTGAATGGTGTTAGGGTTATGATTTTGAGGTGTTTGGCTTGAAAGCTAACAAAAAACTTAATTTTTGCGAGTTCTTTTATCACCGACCATATCGCATTTTCTGACCTACGTTATATGTTTCTCAGAAGAACACAAACGATATGCTTAGCTTCTGTATAGGAAGACTGGTTGTCTCGCAATTGCACATTGTGTGCTCATGTGTCGGACAACAACACCAGTGTCGTAGATTCTTATATATATATATTACTCTCGCTCCGAACAAGACTTCTCATAGACCATGTTTCATTGGAAACAATATTTGTATTAACAACCTCTACAATTCCTTTTATCACTCTCCAGATCTTCTAATCAACGCATCAATCAACGCACGAAGGAACCGATCGAACAGACCGGCGTGTCCGACCAAAAATTCTGCATAACAAGTGATGATGCAAACTAGCGAAAAGCTAATAGCGGGAGGAAGGAAAGTCATAAAGGGTCGATATGTTGTTATGTCTTACGTTGACGTCATTTTCTTACGCTTAGAACCGCGAAAAATGTCGTCATTACGGCCAAAAATGTACGCGCAAAAGACTATACTCGGCCAGAATGCCAGCAAGTATGCAAAAATTCTCTTTCGATATGGCGGCAACTACCTAACGTAGCACCATCACTTTGGTACGCAAATGATGGGCATTTAATATTTGCTACTGCCTGAAAATCTGCCTGCGTTTAGGCGTATATTTTTCATCATTTTAGCACTTGGGAGTTAGTTGGGCTCTCCAACATCTTAGCTTTGAACAGCACCTTCAAAAAAACTCCTCTCTGTTCTCATCTGTTTGTCTAAATGATATGCAGAGTATTGCGTTGCATCCTGTAAAGCGTCGAAACAATTGCGGGGAACAATGTCCAATGTAAACTGGTTCATATTATCTGAGGCATGGGAGTGAGCTCAAGGGAGCACTAATAGATGAAGCTCGCCCTATGTTTCAGTCGCGTAGTTCTATCTGTATAATAATAATAATAATAATAATAATAATAATAATAATAATAATATAATAATAATAATAATAATAATAATAATAATAATAATAATAATAATAATAATAATAATAATAATAATAATAATAATAATAGACGTTACGGGCGATCGACGCGAGGCCATGGTTTTGAGACATATGATGTCTTTGGCCGTGTGTAGTGGAAACGTGGCTTCCATTATAGGCGCCATGAACTGACAGAAAGCGAACAGAGAACACCTCACAATTGTATTAAGTAAATAATAAATAAAAATACAATAAATAATAATTATTATTCTGTTAAAACAATATATATATATATATATATATATATATATATATACACATATATGTGTATACACATCACTTGCAACGTAATAATGAGGTTTTTTTGTCATGAGGCCATATATTCGTCAGGCAGAGAGCAGTTCTCACGGCCGAGCGGAAGGAGCCGTGGTCGGCGGCCGGCGCTCGCGGCGAAAGTAGTGTCCAGACACTTCGCAACGGCCTCATACGGCGCGGTTGACTTCGCGCATCAGCGCATCGTGAGCCCTTAAGCCTACTTCATCACACTTCAAAGCTTCAGTGCGTATGTGTGGGTGCCTGCCTTCCTCGGAGACGGCACCCCCTCCCCCCCCCCCCCCGCGCCAGATAAGCCCGGCCGCTTCCGCGGGCCTACTAAACAACATGAGCTTTACTCACATCTTTTCATAAAGTGGTCTGCTCGGCCTGCTTTGCTTGAGCAAGCGGTGACAGCGCCTCACTTCGAGATCAGGCAGGCTTCGCCACCAGCGTAATGTGTGTGAGGAGTGAGCCTAGTATTATTAATCGTATAATCCTGCTATGGCAGGATAATTGCCGAGTAATGGCAGGATAATTAGTAGGATGAATAATAATAATAATAATAATAATAATAGGAATGCAGTCGTGGCGACGTAGTGCCGCTTGCAGTACTCATTAGGTGATGATGATGACGATGATGATGATGATGGTGATCACAGCATTAGTGGCAAAATTAGCAACACCGTCGTTAAACAAATAGCTCGAACAGCAGCGGAGCGCAGTGACAGGCGGGATACGGTGGAACCGCCGGAAGGCGGTCGACCACCTTCGAAGGTGTGTGAAAACTGTTAACAGTTCGGTCAAAGCATTGGCAGATTGCCGCCGCTGAAAACTCCATCCCAGGCCGCCCTTCTGGCGCATGTACAAATGTGAGAAATAGGAAATAGATAAACAAAAATCTCAGGTATATATATATATATATATATATATATATATATACATATATATATATATACGTAAAGCGCGTGCATGTGTACGTGCGCAGGGCGGTAAAATGGAAACAATACTTTGGTTTCAAGGTAAAGTCTTTTCAATCAATCTCCATATATATATATATATATATATATCACCTTATTCTGACGGCAATATTTTTCAATTTCTGCACAAAAGCTTAGTTGATATCAGATAAGCATACGAATTTATTTTGGATTGTCTTAGGAAATTTTTAAGCTTTGCTTCTAGCTGTGGGTTAATGGTATTTGTCTGCGTCGTTGGTTTTTGTGTTTGTTTATTTTTTCCGTTGGCGACGGCAAAAGACACTGGCATCAACAACACAAATTTCCTAACAAATGTTAAGTTACACTAAATAAGTTAAAAGGACACACATTCGCTGGCAACTCATGTGCTACATAAAGCGCTTGGACAGCGTACTTAGTAGTTAATAGTCTGATGTCGCAAACGAATTTTTTCTCCATTTCCACTTCTCTTTCTCTACTCTCTCTCTATCTCTCATTTGCTTATGTTCCCTATTTTCTCTCTCTCTCTCTCTTGTTTGCTCATTGTCCCTATTTCTCTCTCTGTTTTTCGCCTTATTTTTTGTCTCTAGGCGATGTTGGATGCCGGAGCTGCTGCTAGAATGAGGCGCCAAGGGGCGTCACCAAAGGCTGCTGGGATGATGAAGAACGTCAAGGAGAATGTCGACCGACGGGGCGTGGGGAGCCGTGGGGGGGGTGTGGGGAGCCGTGGGGTTGCTGAAATGAAGCTCTGCTGCTGCCGCCAGCAATTGTGGTGACGGAAACGCAACGTCAACGAAAACGTCCACGTCGACGACAACAACGACAACGACACCGAATTTGCTGTCGTTGGCGCTGTTATTGTTATTGTTGTCGTTGTCGTCGTCGTCGTCGTCGTCATCGTCTGATTTAGCACCATCCAGCAGCAGCTCCTCCTCTGTGGTCGCCGTTTGCCAATCATTTTCGCGCCAGCCCCGCCAACCACAGCAGCAGCAGAAGCAGAAACAGCAGATTCTACCGCCCACTGTCACTAATTAGCCTTCCTCTACCTTCCCTGTTATGCTGGTGCTACTACGAAGTACTACTAAATTAAAGGTTTTTTACACCCTAGGTTTAAGGCGGCTGCGGCTGCTGCTGCTGCTCTATCAGCCCCTATCAGCCTCAGTCAAGGCTGCGCCTACGCGACTGACTTCTTCTCTTGCGGCTCGGGGCAGCGGTAGCAGCAGCAGCAGCGGCGGCGGCAGTATTTCAACGAACTTTGGCGTCATGCTGATGAGATGCTGCTTGCTGGGCATAATCGTAGAAGCAGAATGCGATGATCCAACGCATAGCGCAGAGCGTTTCGTCGTGGTCGTTCTGTTTTTTTTTTATGTGCACAGTACGTGTTTTAGACGGCATTAAACCGAGACGATGGGTGGCTTGGGGTGACGTGGCAGGTGGTGCCTAGAGTGCCAGCGACCACGTTTCAACACGCGTTGCTTTACGCTGAAAGCATTGCTTATATATTTATTTATATATATATATATATATATATATATATATATATATATATATATATATATACATATATATATATATATATATATATATATATATATATATATATATACGAGTATATATATATATATATATATATATATACGAGTATATATATATATATATATATATATTTATTTATTTATTTATTTATTTATTTATTTATTTATATATATATTATATTTATCCGCGGATTAGTCCGCAAAACAGTATGATACCTTTAAGATAACACAGAATCATAGGTGTTTGAGATTTATTAAAACATATAAAGTTTTGAAAAAATATATGTGTATATGTATGCCGGGTCTATGCATATGAAATCGGATTCCGTGGGAGGAGGGCGCTGCTATCGCTGTAGCTATAATACGAGCCGATGCAGGCAGCAATGACGCAGTTCTGTTGTTGTTGTTGCTGTTGTGTCTGGCATGGCTGTTCCACGAGCAAAGCCTCACCTACATTTTCCTGCGAAATTTCCGGACTAATGTCTAACTTTGTGCCAAATATGACCGATTCGCAGGGAGCTCTCATTTTCTGTTATCATGTGAAAAAGTCTGCGATCGAAGCGCATAAAATGCTTGTCGAGGCTTGCTTACAGCCAGAATGCCCTTGACAGATCACAGTGTTTTAAAAAAACGTTCAAGAGTGGCAATTTCGAGCTGAACGACAAAGCGCGCGAAATACCACCAAAAAGGTTTGAAGACACCAAGTTGCACGTTTTGTTGGACGTAGATGTCACGGCAAACTTAAGAATAACTCGCTGTTCAGCTGGGCGTGTGCCAAGAAACCGTTTGTAGATGCTTGAAGGCCATGGGGAAGATCCTAAAGCTCTCAAGGTGCGTCTCACATAAACCGAATAAAAAACAGCAACGGAACCGTCAAACCACTTGTAGGGTTCTACTCGCCAGACTCGAATAGAAGTTGCATCGGATCGTGACCGGAGATGAAAAGTGGATCTTCACCGATAATCCCAAGCGCCAAAAGTCATAGTTAGGCCTTGGCGCAGCAGCGTCATTGTGACGCCGAGTCGGTTCTGAAAAAAGATAATGCTTTGTGTTTGGTAGAATCAAAAAGATGTTGTCTATTATGGGTGATGGGTATTATTACCTGGTGAAACCCATCTGCGATCGATCGCTCGATGCTGCGTGCTACAATCAACAAATAGTCGATTTGAGCAAGACTGCTTGCGTGAAAACGACCAGAATACAAAAAATGGCACAGCAACTTGATTTCTGTCTCCACAACAACGCGTCATCACACAAAGCGGAATAAGTGAAAAAATCTACATAGCAGTTTCAGTGGAAAATTCTTCCCACCCCGCTAATTCGCCAGACTTGGCGCTCTGATTAAGCAAACAGTTTGTTCGTACGAAAACGTTCAGAAATAGGTAGCTGATTGGTTTACCCCTAACTATACGGACTTTTTCTGGCGAGGAATCTACAAGTTCCTCGAAAGATGGGCACAGAGCACAGCTAGTGAGGGACAATGTTGCTTTGAACAAAATATCTTCACTCGTTATGCAAAAACAATTGCCTTTCGTGCTGAAAGGCATTAATTTTTGCTCAAAAATCCGCTTTCATGCGCGTAGACTTTACACACACATATATATATATATATATATATGCTCCCGTGAGTATGACTGCCCTTGTATCTAGGCGAAGATCTCGCTAGCTTTCTGTTTAGTTTGTTGTCGCAGAGAGTTCTTGCCATTGGCGTACAGCGAGTGACTTTGGCCCGACTCAGCCGTTGTCGCAAATCCGAGTCTAATCCGACCCACCCATAGCAACCATCGTCAAGTGGGGGCAGTGCTAACTAGTGCTAGGTACTGGCCCGCGGCAAAAGCAGCATTAAAAATGCAAAAACAAGCGAGTTCACTTCGTAACATAAGTTTCTTCTCCGCTTGTGAACGACATCTGGCCAACAGTCGATCAGCTGCTCGATTGTCCTTTCGAAGAGTTGCCTCACAATGGCTAAAAGAAACTCTGTATCACCCAGGCTTCGGGAACGCGCGTTTTTCCATCTAAAAACGATTTCTTGTCAAGCAGGACAAACGATTATCTAAATATGAAAAGCTCAAGATATATACACTCTGATAGTCGTGAAATCATTTTTTTGCTGCCAAATTCTGAGCATATATATATATATATATAACAAGCAAATATCTAAAGACTGCCGATAACAATGATGTATGAATCATGTTTTACTAGAGAAACTTCTGGTAGACTTTAAGTACGTAGGTGCGCTTCATCATAGGATTCTCTTCGAAAACGACGGCGCTATTCCAATAAGCACCGACAGCTTGGCTACATTTGCGATGCCGCTAGGAATATTATTATTCAAATTTTGCAAAGTTGGCTATTGCTGGTTACAACCAATATGAGAGTTTATCGATTTTTTAGTTGCCACTACTAGCTGCCTCGTGTTTTTTTGACGACTTCCGATGATGGATTAGATAGCCGTTTTACTTTAGGAAGAATTCGTCTATTGCTCATACATTACAATACCACTTCAAATGTTAGAGACCCAAAGCAGCTTACGAGGAACCATTGTAGGCCGTTTCATATGTATGTTGTGTACAATCATTATATTGTTTACTTATTCTGCTTCCAATTGGATTAAAGCCAAAGTCTCAGTTGCGTGCATCTAGATTAAAACCAAAGTTTTCGTTACATGCATATAGACTTAAAGACACCTAGCCATAATGCCCCCTTGTGATCATTCTGCCCCAACACTATACTTACTGTCTCAAGGGAATGGTCAAAATCAAAATAATCGTAAAGGACGCTAGTATTCTAACATGCTAAGCTGTCTTAATTGAGTGACACGATGTCGACTTGGCCGTCCAAAGTTCCACATAGGAAAGTTTCATTAGAGAGAGTTTTTTGCAAACTTGATTTGTACATACATTTATGTAAGCAAAATCGAATCTACTTACTCGGCATAAAACGCTAGGAAAAGACAGAAAATGTATTTAGAGAGTTAATTATTTTTTATACGTCGCAGGACATACCGCTGTCGAATTGCCATTAGCAATCTGCGAGGGTATCACGGACATACCTCACAAAGGCAATGTCATTAAGTTTGAAGCACTGGTATCCAATGAGCAGTGCTGTGGAAAATGATTCTACGTAAACAGCCGGTGTAATGTAACATTCAAGCACAGCTGCGCGTAACACCTCTCTAAGGTGTGCGCCGTAAAGTCTATAGCAACCCATTTTTGATACGCTGATCAGTCAAATTATGCGGAATGATATATATATATATATAAATTGATGATGACATATAATGATATATTAATAACAAATGGCAAACTTACACGAGTCAGAACTAGTGCAAGATAAAGTGAACGCTGTATTTGCCGCTTGTTCCTGGATCGTACAACAAGACAAGGATCATTGCCAACGATTAAAGCGGGACGATGTCGGTTTCCCCTGGACCGGCTCAGATTTCGACCAAAGCTAATTAATCGAAGGCAGAGTCTAGCGCTTCGGCGGTCGGTGATGATTCGGCTGGTGCGGATGAAGCTACTGCGGTCACTCATTCGAGCTAACCGAAATCGAGATGGCCACGCTCCTACTGGGTCAGTTAACAGAAAAGCAGTCGTTGTCGCCCACCAAGCCTATCCCAAGGTTCAGAAATACTCGATACACGTCGTCCGTGGTCGGGCAAGCCCAGCTCAGCCCGGGGGAAGGTCTCGTATAGTGCAGTACGATTCATACAAAGAATGCGAAAACCCGGAAACGATTTGTCAGCTGTTCCAACAGTTGATTCTGTCTGCTCTTGTATGGATTGGCTGCATAGTGTTTCCACTACTAAATGAGTCGTTTCGCCTGTTGTATCTTTAAGTAATTCAACATAGGATAGCGGGTGTTGCATATTGGATGGCCGCGAATAGAAGTTTGTATTAGCGCGCCATGATGATGATGATGATCTCTGCCTGTTGGCCACAACCCGTTACAGCACTGTCGGCCACAACCTGCCACGGCACTGTTGGTCACAACCCGCCACTGCACTGTTGGCCACAACCCACCACGGCACTGTTGGCCACAACCCGCCACTGCACGTTCGTGCACTGTCACGTTGCCGGTCGCCGGCCGTATAAAAGGGGATGCGCGCCATTTTATATATATATATATATATACATATATATATATATATATATATATATATATATATATATATATATATATTTAAATGAGTAGTACAGCAGTATATTGTTAAGTGTGTACTGTGGGTGAGTTCTGGCGGCGAAACAGCTTCGCGCTAACCGCCGGGACATTGAGTAGAGTGTAAGTGAGCTAGACTATAATACGAAGAGAGGCGGCGCTGCCGTATTGCTCTCTGTTGTATCGTGAAATATAATAAATAAGAATCAGTGAGTGTAAGAACCCGCGCATTTTCGTCTGTCTTCATTCTACGGTTCCGTTGGCAACAGCGGGATTAACAGACGCTGGACGCGGTGAATATAGACTTCATCATCGTTCACGCGGTGAATATAGACTTCATCATCGTTCACGCGGTGAATATAGACGATCATCGTAAGTCTTTGTCGATCAGGTTCATATGTTTTGCTTTAACCTCATTGGAAATTTCCGAAAGGAAAACAAGAAGAATCGGAATACCGAATTATTTGTATGATCATATTGCTTTGTTGACTAATTAGGAGTAATTGTATTTTGTTATATTAGACGGTTTACAGAATCCTATTTAGTGCATTCATAAAAAGAAATGATATATCGTGCCCGACTAACCGCAGCGTTAACGTATATGACTCACCGGTTGCTGCGTGGCAGTCAGGTCGCACACAAATTCAATGGTGAAACCTACAGCAAATTAAAAATAAGAATGACAAGTTTTCACATTGGTATTCTGCCACGCGTCCGAGGTGTTTATCATGACGAGGACATGATCGAAACCGACCATTTTCTTCCCCCCAATTCAAGATGTTCTACTTAAACACCTCAGTGCGATACACATTGCGGCATCACTGGAGGGTTCTGTATTCTGAAGAGAGGTAATAGACATGTCGCAGTTGCGGCTTGTTCTGTAGTCACCCTGAGGGGTGCGTTTGAAGAATGCAATTTTGAGTTTGAGATAGAAATCAGCAAGGTTCTATATATATATATATATATATATAGTTATATATAGTATATATATATATATATATATATATATATATATATATATATATATATATATATATATATATATATACATATATATAGTATAAAGCTAATTACTATTCTTAATATTATTATTATTATTAAGGGCGGGGGTAGCGCTTACGGCTGACCAGTGTCGCAGCTATTCAGTGGCGGCTTTATATAGCTGCCTGCAGCAAGTAACCTCGGTCGGTTCATAAAATAGCCTAGGTAGTTCGTCGATAAAGTGCGCGACTGGCGCGACCTGTTCGTGCTGCGTAGGGTGCCGAGGTATAAGAACGGTTCTTGTTCTCACGGTAGTACGTAGCGCCGCTGCTTCTATTACGAGTACTGCTAGAGCGACGGTGGTCTCCTTTCACGGCGAGTTACGAACGGGCAGCCTTTCGCTACGATACGACGGCCAGTGTACTACGCGCAATTTACGACCAAGAATTAAAGCGGTTGCCTCGGCCACCAGAAAATCGCACGGTACAGCGTGGCTTATTAAGATGGCAGCCAGTACTATACACGCCCGCAGGCTGCGTCGCGTATCTGCGTCGCTTTTGTGTGTATGTATATATATATATATATATATATATATATATATATATATATACATATATATATATATATATATATATATATATATATATATATATGTATGTATATATATATATATACGCATTCGGTATCGATCTGGCGTGTAAACTACTGTACGCAATGCCGTCGCCCAGTCACCGGGAGATGGTCAACATTCTTCTAGCTCTTTAAAAACTTATTATTTTGGCGCGTCCTCCGTGCGACGGTCCGTTCACATGCGGCCGATCTTCGGCGACCCGGTCAAGCGGGCCAAAGGTCGAAATTGCGTTAGGTGTGCACGGCCGCGGCCGCAGCAGCAGCAGCAGCAGCAGCACAGCCTCAGCCGGGGGTGGGCTCTCGCCGAATCGCCCCCAACCTGAACGGAGGAGACCGGAAAAGAGAAAGGGGGTGAAAGGGAGAGCGGAGATTCCAGAGAGTGAGCGAGATAGAGAGAGGAGGAGGAGGAGGAGGTGGGGGAAGGAAAGAGTGAGACCAAGCAAGAGAAAGCTAAAGCGGGAGCAGAGAGGAAGAGCCCGACGTTCTAACAGCAGCATCAGTAGCAGCAGCAGCACCGTTAGCGACGGCGGTGGCGGCGGCAAGACTCTCTATAAAGAGGTAACAGATTCTATCGTGACGTGCTCCATTACCACGGAGAGGACGACGGAGTCGAGGCCAGTCGAGGCCGCTCATAGTCGGATGATTGGTCGGCAAACGAATGAAGCATGACGCACCCACCGTAACCGTACCGTAACCTAACGGAACCACCCTCCTCCCCACTGCCACGACCTCCACCCCCTCCACCCCCACCACCCCCTCCACCCCCACCACCCCCACCACCCCCACCACCCCCTCCACCCCCACCACCCCCCACCACCCCCACCACCCCCACCACCCCCACCACCACCACCACCACCATTGCCAAGCTGATGGCCAACTCCGATAACGCTGGCAGCCACACCAGTGACAACAACGAGTGACGGAACGCGTATGTTCACATCAATGTTTTGTTTTGTTTTTTGGCTAAATTGAATTCTACCATGACCCGGTCATGCACACAGACGTTTTCACGGTGGTCGTATTTTTTTCCCGCAAAATGTTGTGTACAAAAGTTTTTGTTCCGATTATATATATCTATATATATATATATATATATATATATATATATATATTGCCTACACTTTGTGTAAATGAGCTTGGTAAGCGTATTCCGCTCCTATACTACGGAGATTTTTTTAAGGAGAGAGTATTATATACTTTGTGTAGGGGAAGTTATTCCACTGCATCTTGATAAAAAGTCTCGAAAAGAGAAACGGTCCCACTCTGTCACGCGCTTAGTCTTCTCGATCAGTCAAAGTCTTAGCGAGATTTCTCACAACGCTATGATCAAGTGTTCAGTATCTCGCTAAATCTCTAAATCCGCCTTATATATATATATATATATATATATATATATATATATATATGAAGCGGATTTTGACTTGATATATATATATATATGATCACTGCAACAAAACTTCATGGCAGTCGGTTTTCTCTGAACAAACGTCTAAAGCCACTCTGCGCGAGTTTGTTCGGATATAAAGCATAGCCATTATTTCATAGTTCATCAAGAGATACTTGAGCCATCAACATACTTGAGCCGGCTCGTCCTCAGCTCTGGCAGGTCAGGTTCCAACCACTTCATGACATTACTCTGTCTCTATTTTTAGCCAGGCTACGGCACTTTTATACTGGACTTTTATAAGCCTTCTCCAGCAAGTAGATGAATGCAGCAGCTGAACATTGCCCAAGCAATGCAGCAGTGGAACACCAGTGGAATCCAAGCGACCAACAACGAAGACCGAATTTAACCACAACCAAGTTTGAACTAACGCTACTCTTCTGGTGACTAGTGTGGTTGAAATTCGGGGCGTTTTAGAACACTCCGCCCATACCACTGTCGCTGTAGAGCTCCCACTTTTTTTTAACTTTAATATATGTTACAACCATTTCCATCGGAACTATTTTTGTTTTTCTTCAATATATAGAGCTTTTACTAGTGCTACAGCTAGCCTCATTACCGCTTTACTACAATTCTAACGCTTTACTTTTTCCGATGTTTCAGACGGACGTCTTAGGAGACGAATTGACGATTATGAGCAATTACTCGAATGTTGTGAGTTGTCGGCCAGTAAGTCGACGGCCGCACGAAGTACACAGAACCTCGGTACTCCTAAATGTTTCAGAGAATAACTAAAAAAAAACGCAATCACGATAGCCCCCGGATATCGTTGAGTTTCTTGTTATCAAGCCTCAAGTTCTAACGAAATTGAGGCTAATCCACGTGGAAAGAGTGGATACTACTTCTCGGCATGTCACGCGATCACAACAACCAGAGCGCACATGCAAAGACTTATGTCACCAGCTTCTTCAGCGATTCGAGTTATTTACATGTATCTACACATATGTATGAATGTATATATATATATATATGTATATATATATAAAAAAAATTATACATTCCTACATATGTGTAGATACATGTAAATAACTCGAATCGCTATATATATATATATATATATATATATTCTGAGCCGAGGCCAGAGCCGTAAAGTACAGCCGTGGTGCGACTGTTGTGATTTGTCATGCGGAACATTCCAAGAGGGCAGCCACTAACGCGGCAGCATTTATCCCGACGCCACAGAAAGCCAAGCCTGACTGAGATCTGCACTCACGACGCTGATGGAGCCAAACATGATATGCTTTCGCTAGAAAACGCTACATCGATCTTCTTGTTACAGCATAATCGCTTTGCCTGCTACTTATTCAAATTTGGCGTTTTATCTGTCATTTGCCGCGTTGTGAAGCAAAACACGCCATTTTTATATATATAATAACTCAGACAGCGGCGAGACTTTGGATCTTCTGCAGGTTGCAGCGGAGGTGGTAGGATCCACTGAGAAACACAAGAACAGCACGAAAATATGTTAGTCAGATGATTTCTTAATTAGAAACGTTTGCTTATACACATATGAGCGCATATCTATATATATTATTATTGTTTCATATGTGTTTATACATAATGAAGCTCTTCCTCCTATGTTTCGCAGTGGACATAACCACCTCCGTACCGCCGTAGAGAAGATCCGATGTCCCGTCGTTGTCTGTGGTTGAATTTCGATTCGATTGTAATTTGGCTTTAGTAGTTAATTAGCGTAACGGCGAGCCGCAGAGTCCGTAGCCTGTTATACAGGGCAAGGATCCTCGAATATCGATCCCAAATCGGCACCTCGCGGGCTGTATTTGCAGCCAGTTACAGCTGTGTTTGGTTTTTCTGCCTGTCTGTCAGTGGAGTCGACGATAAATATCCGCCGAAATGAGCCGCATCGATGAGAACAGTCCTTATATGACACATGAGACGTGCAGATGCAGACCAAAACCAGGCCGTGATATCCGCGCTATATTGCCCTGCGTGGTCTAGAGCCGGCAGGACAATGAGTGGTGGACAAGCGTGCCGGCCGCGGCGTCGACGCGATGCTAGAATTGCTTAACCATCGCTTGTTGGGAAGGAGCAGAACGACATCAGCGAGAAACGTATTTGCCTACTTTTTAGAACTCACTCCGTCGTCCGGTTTGCGTGTGTACCGCTGTCAACGGTTACGCACTACCTAGCTGCGCGAGTAATTAGTCGCGAGCAATGTCTGCCTACCTACGGTTGATTAGAAGAGAAACAGAGACATGGTAAAAACGTGTGGTGACTATGACCCATCACTAGATTACTACCGAACGTTGTTCAACAAAATGGACAAATAAGTACTAAGTAAGTAATAAGACAGAGTTTGTTTTGAACCTTATACACCCTCGCTACATTGTCTTTTAACTAGTAGTTTCATTTTTTGAAAAAATGTGCTTTACTATTAGCTCCACGGCATCTTTTATTAGCAGTACCAATTTGGGGCTTGCTTGAAAATACAATGCATATAAGGTAGTGCCATTTAAAATAGAATTGTTTCGATTAACAGTTTAACACCTTATTTGATAAATCTGTATTTTAAAGAAGTTGCATTCAGGGAATATTTGTTGCACATGCATATTACTATAGTAACTCCTATTTACTGTAGCAAAACCAATTATAATTATCTCGCAAACAGATCATTATCGGGCACCCCAAAAGTTTTTAACAATGCGTTTTGTTAACATCACGCGCTTCTATTAACTGTCGCAGTCACGCAAGTTCCCCATTGGAAGGGGTTCATATGGATAATTGACCCAAAAATCGAAAGAAAGGATCACTCTGAGCTTTAACTTAAACGCTGGCGGGTACCACTGTCTGCAGCTCTTGCGTGCCTCGTTACGCCCTTATTATTCTCTCTCTCTCTCTCTCTCTCTATATATATATATATATATATATATATATATATATATATATATATATATAATTGGGGAGAAAAATTAGAAAGTATGGGTGGCAGTGCAGCGCTCGCGTTGGCTATCACGTTAACAATCGTAGCACACACGTTTATGCATGTGCGCGCCTTTCGTGTATGTGTACGCGTGTTACTGTATCAACTCAGCTTCGGTCCGTATGAGGAAGCAGAATCAGCCGAGTTGAAGGATACTACTTGCGCCCATATAGTGACAATGGAATTTACAGCTAGCAGCTCCGCAACCAGTGTTCAGCTTTATGCTCTATGATTCATTCTTCCGGATACTCAACCAACTCCCCGATATCTTATCCGCACGCTTATCCGCCGACAAGGAAATTTGCCCCTACTCTGCCTGTTGGGCTAACCAACTCCAAAAGTCAAACACCGACTGTCACTTGCCAACCCGTAAATGCAACTAACTGACACGTGGCGGCGTCGGTTCACTAAACACAAACAGGCTTTTAGGCGGAAACAGGACCCCGCCAATCAAAGCCTTGTCGGCGTCAACGCGTGCTGGAGCACACCAGTTCGCCTGATGGGCAGATACAACACGTAAAAGCAGAAGTTAAATCAGTCACAAACTTTTCATTACAAACTGTGGCACATCCGTATATGAATCGGTCGAACAACGACGCCGGTAAGCCTGCTCATCCAGAGTTGCTTGATTAAGAGAAGCTTAGCGCAGACCCGTCGTAAAAGTAATTTACACACAAGCAAGAGCACAAAACCTAAAGCATACGCAAAGATACGCGAGGAAGCCCCTCTCCGCCATCATATGATGAGGAGGGCTGGTGTGGTGGGGGGCAGATTGTTATGGGATTTGATTTTCTCGTGACGAATTGCGCCCACCAACCTCCGCATAGGTCTTACGCGCAGATCGACGACCGTGGACGGCGCTTCTTCCGGCGGGGGTTGGCTCTATTATTGGGGTATGATGTACATACCCCCTAAGTAGCCAGCTAACTAACTAACTAACTAACTTACTTTTTTTTCTTTAATTTAATGGGGTCTGTCGAATTTAGCCTAACAAGGCGGGCCGTAATGACAGGTATACAGGCCGACACACCAGCGAAACGAGGGACGAAAACTATTATGACGGCATTGGCGGCAGAGATCGACCGACGGCCGTGATAACAACCTCGATAGACCTCGCACGCCTTCGGCTACGATTACTTCTGCTACTACGGCTATTTCGGCTACTTCGACTACTACTTAACGAGCGACTCGCTGCCTCGCTGGGGTAGTGGGGGGTACTTACTACCTGCCTGCTACAACAACGACACAGCCGCCAGCGACTCACAGCCTCTCTCCCTGTCGTCGGTAATTACCCCATCAATGATGATCCATGGGAAGGCCACGACGAGGAAGAAGAACGCTCGTTCGGCCGGCCGCACTCCTGCCCGAACGCCGAACAGATCTCGGCAGAGTCCTCCGCCGGGACTAAGCGTGGAGCCGATGGCCAGGTAAGACGCCAGGGAAAAAGAGGCAGGCGATTCACAGACGCAGAAGATACTGCGATGGAAGACGGCAAAGAGAGGCATGTATATGTATATACATCTAGAGAGGGACGGAGAGATAGATAGATAGATTGATAGGTAGTCTGTGAGCGTGTGTCTGTTAAGTAGCCGAGAGGTTAGCTGGAACGAAATAGCCACGTCAAGCAGTCACCCGGAGAGCTCATGCCCACGACTATTCATTAGCAGGAGAAGAGCTTCTCCACGAGCAGCGCTATCGGTGATCAACTGCGTGCGAGTAATCGCTGTAGTCAAGGCATGTCTTTAAGCGAATAAAGTGCTTGTCTTCTCACTTGGGGTTAATCTCTGTATGTATATATATATATATATATATATATATATATATATATATATAGGGTATTTAATAAATAAAATATAAGATAAGACAGGAGAACTATGCCGCGGGCCTAAAAATATATAATACACCGCAGTAACTTCCGTCAATCCGTAAATACATTTGTACAGAACGGCGCTGCAGAAACGTGCGCGCGTCCGTGATCACTATATATATATATATATGCACGTATACGTACATATTTGAGGAATAGCATAGATGAGTACTGATCGGCTGACCAGTGTTATAATCAGTTAATCACCTGGCTACGTGTATCGCTTCTGGCCGCGTCCAAGCGTTACGGCTCCCCTTACGAATGAAAGACCCGTCTATGGGGGGGGGGGAAGGGGCAGTACTATTGAACCAATGAATGGCTTCGCTTTCCACCTTCCTCTATTCTTCGGAATATTGCGTGCATCATAAAAAATTGTTAAACTGGTGGAGGATCACGGATAATCGAGCGTGCACGCGTGACGAGAATCAATCCATCCAGCACAGTGGGTTTGTAATGCACGATGCTTTTTTCTGATAAGTCTTTTCGGCTTATTGCGATTGTATACCCAGGCACACTCAGAATCGAGATCAACTTTTGTGATGGCAATGCTACGCACTCTACAGATCCACAACGAACGGGGTAAGCTAGCCGTTGCACTGTCGAAACGCATCCAGCCTCATCTTGGGGCCAGCAACGCACTCCCCGCAGACCCGGTCGAACCTCAGTGAGTGGTTTCTTGTTGTGCATTTGAACCTTGCTTGAAAAGCCTCTGCGACTGCGCTTTCCAGTGCGTGAACCCCTATATCCATTGACTACTCTGGGTATCATGTCGCGTTTCTTTGTGTTTCTCGTCTATTTGTTCTTGCTGTTTTCGGTGCCTCGAGGGGCATACGTATGTACATACGATGGATAACAAATTAGAGCCACAAAGCGTGCCGGTATCTTCTGCATGTTGGCCTATTTGTACTTGAGAAATATTGTTTTTATATTGACTGCACAACAAGCAAATATATATTTTTGTTTTATTATTATCACCCAAACTGAGTAAATGTGTTTATGTTACATCAAAATGTTTCGAGACACCAACAATCTAGCGTTTTGCTAGTTCTGCTATAGACCTAACCGCGGCGTGGTATCGATCACATTTGCTCCAGCATTGTTTGCATTGACATTCATCCTGTGGTTCATGAAAACCCTCCACGTTGCACAGAGCGTGATGAATTCCGCTTCACTAACTGCCGTCTGTTTATTCGTTGTATATATAATATGTATGTGTGTCTGTACTTACATATATACGTTTAAACGTTCGTTTCAACAGATGAGAGTGACATAAAATTAGCTTGTGAAAAATCAACTTGATTTGTTCGTTATAGAAAAAAATAAAATGACAAGTAAATATATAAAAGTCGTGAGCTCCTCTATCACCAAGCCCGCGGCTAGTACGGTACAGCTCGAATGCTTTATTCGCACGGTTCACCCGTGTTTGATACATTTGTCATCGTATGACTAAATTATATGTATATATAGCTAATTTTGAACTGCTCACGAGACTACTCAGCCCTGTACAGCATACCGTAAGAATTAGCGGCCAGGTTCACCTGAAAACGGATTTTTTTTTACCTACGAGAAGTTTTAACCTAACGACGGTCTACATTCACCAAATCCACGTCCAGTAATCTGGCGATTCAGCAACTTCTAGCTCTGGCTGAACGGCTACGCGCGTATCTAAGTCGCGGACTAATTCTACTCAGAGACAAAAGTTTCCGCTATTTTAAAAAATAACTGAATATTAAGTCAGAATACACTGTCGCATGGCCTATGTTTATGATCGAGCGGTTACTAATGCATCAGACAGCAGGCTCCGCTTCGGCGCCAATGCTGAGTTGCTTTCTAAGAAGGTGGGAACATGGCGCAAATTCAGACTGCCTTTTTGTACAAGTTCCGAAAAGACTCCAGCCTGCTATAACTTGTCGAAGCATAATAACCATCTTCGACGTTTCAATTAACAAACTGACCTGCTGAAAATGGTTTGTCAAGTTCCGTTCCAGATTTGAACCCGGACGATGAACCGAGATCCGGTTAACCCTCTTTGCTGAAAGAGGAAGTTTTGTGCTTAAATATACAACAAACGTCAACGATTGGCAGTCGAGAACTCGTGGAAAAAGTTGAAGTTCACCAAGCAACCATTACTAGGGCTGTCACAAAAATTGAAATAACTATTAAGCTTCATAAGTGGGGTCCTCAAAAACTCAGTAACGCCAACAAATTGGAGCGCATGCGCGTCTGCACTTATCTTCTTAATTGTCACGACCGTCTACAAGAAGTAGGCGAAGAATGGACCTTCTACAATATAAGCAGGCAAAAGCTTTGGTCTGAGGGCAGGCAGTTCCCAGAGTCAACCTATGCGAGACCTCCACACAAATACGGTTATGTTGCTTTGCTGGTAAGATACCAGAGGCAAGTTTTGACAAGGAACCAGATGATCAACACGGATCTCTACTGCAAATACCTGCAACGAGTTCACCAAAAGTTGATCTAAACGCATCCGCAACTCGCTAAGAGGAAACGGCCATCTTCCATCAAGACAACGCCTGGCCCTATATGAGTAACTGCAGCCTTAAAGATTATACAACCTAGGCTAGGAACTTGTTCAGCACGCACCGTACTCTCCGGGCCTTGCAACTTTACAACAATCACTTACTCCAATGCCTCTAAAATATTTTCACTGCAAGCAATGCAAGTCAAAAATGTGCAAAATGTTCAACGACATCCAAAATCAGGTACAACAATTCTTATTTTGCAGTAAACAAGGCTTCTACAAATGAAGAGAATCTGGTTGACCGTTGGCACGCCGTTATGGGAGAAGGGGGCTTAGGCAAAACCGGCAGGAACTCTGCATCATCCCAATGTCGACTTCTATTTTCGCCCATAACAAGAATGCAAGTTAAATAAACAAATAGTGCCTTTGTGCGGACATGTAGGGCCGCCCAGCCTCAGGCAGAGGTACATTATCACTAGACTATTGGGGTACCCTTTCATCGGTACTTTTTTATAGATAGGCTATTCTTTCGTTGAGCTGTATCGGCTAGCCGTGACCGTGAGCAGACGTATGATATAGCAAGTAAGTTGTTGTTCCGGTTGTTAAATTGTTAAATTACCGTTCTAATGAACTCGGCCGCCGCCAATTATATCTACTTCGAAATTGCCAAGTCAGAAGGCGTACTAATGAAAATAAGCGAGCAGCAAAAACCCTATTGCAGAGCCACGGCTCTTGCAAATCTAGATCGCCTCTAAGCTGTCGCCTTCATCCGAAGATAATTGCGTCCTCTGCAGGAGGCGGTATATATTTATGCTTGTTTTTAGCGTTCGTGAAGGTTGTTGCCTGTCATTACCGGCTCTATTGTTGTAGTAGTACATGGTTTTGTTATTTTGGTCCGTGTTGTTGTCGTCGTCGTGGTTTTCGCTACTGTTGCTGTTGTTACACCGAGCAAGGCAGCTTAGTGGCAAAGCCATTGCCTTGCATTCGGGACATCGTGGGTTCAAGACCTGCACCGGCCACTCTCAAGCGGGTTTTCATGGTTTCGAAATTAGACAAGGTGGATACCGGAGTGGATTATAATCGGACAAAAACACGGGGAGCACAGATGTCTCAATAAAAAGGAGATGATGCCAAATATATATATATATATATATATATGTATAGCTCGTCATTATTGTATAAGTCTTTGTTGGTATTGCTACTGCTGTGATATACAAGCTATTTTCATGGGTCTTGCTGTTCTGCCAAACTGGCTTCATTTGATTCTATGTTGACAACACTAGCACCCTCCAACCAGTCTCCGAGCGTTGTTGTTTTTGTTGCTATTCCCAATTGCTGTCAAGTTCTGTCAGTGCATTATGATAGGTAGCGTCTTAACAGCGTCTGACAACGTTTTTACAATAATCCGCAGAGAGAGAGATACGAGAGAGATAGAGATCAAAGACAGGGGGAGATAGCGACACAGTGTGCACGTATTATCCCCTCACTTTTCATTCGACTAAGACATGTCGAAATGTCGTCCATGAGTCTGTAACACAAGCTATAGTAATAAATGTCGTTCTCGTTGACTGAACAAAGTTGCTTGTTCATCGTGCTTTTGTTGTTGTTGTTGTTGTTGTTGTTGTTGCTGCTGCTGTCTTCGTTATTATTGCTTTTGATGTTTTTGTTGCTGCTGCTGCTGCTACTGTAGGCGTTACCGATGCTACCGCCACTTCACACACCCCATGATGTTCTGATTCTCTGAACATACTGCGGCGCCACCTAGGGATGAGTGTCGTCGTTAGTGGACCGCGAAACAAAGTCAGAACCAACACAAACGTGAAAAGAGCTCTGTAATTACAGCCTACTAAAAGGAAGGGTTGGCATTTACGGGAACACTACCGAAATCTGCCCGTCTTCTCTCTAATAGAGCGTTTCTTCCTACAATAGCGGGCGGCGAGTAAGTTATAACACGGACGGATACATTCCACAATGTTCGAAAGAACGACGCAGGACCCAGTATTATGGGTGGACGGCGGCTGCTCCTCAGGCTGACCTGTCCAAACCAAGAAACAACTCATTACACTCTCATTGAGTTGTTGTTTTTTGACAGCCTCTATATCTAGAGAGTCATATGACCCTTTCGACGGTTATCTCTTACGCTGCCCTATGGCACACCACCTAATAGCCTTGGCAGTGGAACGAACACTAAATGACCTACTACTGTTGTTGTTGCTGCTGCTGCTGCTGCTGTTGTTGTTGTCGTTGCTGTTTGCTGTTGTTGTTGCTGTTTGCTGTTGTTGTTGTTGCTGCTGCTGCTGCTATTGTTGTTGTTGTTGTTGTTGTTGCTGTTATTGTTGTTGTTGTTGTTGTTGTTGTTGCTGCTTGCTGTTGTTGTTGTTGTTGTTGTTGTTGTTGTTGCTTGCTGTTGTTGTTGTGTGTCCTTTCTGTTCGTGTTCCCTGCGGCCTGTAGCCTGCGTAGCTAATTATGCTATCATTATGGTAGAACCGGTCGTCGATGCATGGACGAACGACCGCCGACTGCCTGACTCACTGACTGACTGACTCCGTGTTGATTCTTCGAAGCCAAGAGTTCAGCCAGTATCGATCGAACGGGCAAAGCAGCTGCTAACCCGATCATTGCGACGACAAAGGGCGGTGCAAGGGGGAGGTGGGGTCGACAATCGCAACACGCATGCTTGGCCGTCTCTCGCGGACGAAAGATCGGGTCGGAGACGGTGACAACGCATGCGGCTGCGCTAAGTCACGAGGCGGCAGAGGCGGCAAAATTTCTCCCACAGCGGAACAAAAACGCGATGGTGACAGCTTAACTGACGATTAGTGTTGGCTGGTTCCACTGATCCTCGTTAGATCAGGTGCGTACGAATGTTCTGTCCGCTCTCTTGTTTACACAGATAGATACCTGTTATATATATATATATATATATATATATACATGTATATATATATATATATATATATATATATATATATATATATATATATATATATATATATATATATATATATAAATATAGCTCAGACAACTGCTAACGGGCCACGGTGGCTGCTTTCAGTAATACCTACACTGCATTGGTAAACCTGACTGGCTCTTATGCCGTGTATGCAACTCAGGAGAGGCTTACGGTCCAAAGCACTGTCACGAAGGCTGTGCCTTTTTCAATACTAAACGAGAGCTATTCTTTCGGAGCTTAGACTGGGACGTCTTCTGACATGCCAAATCTTCGTAGGGGCGCTCCTCTAAGACGATGTGTCCTAGTGTATGGTAAGAAGATTCGCAGATGTTGTCTCAGAGGCGAATAAAAGCCTCGACACTCGAGCAGCCCTAATGGCAACCCTAACGTTGCCAGGTGAAGTAATCTTGAGAGGACAGTACTGCGTTCATCCCCAATGTTGGGGCAAAGGGAACAACTGGTAAACATGGAAAATAAATGTTAAAATATACTACTTTTTATGATTGTAGGACAGCCAAGAATAATTATGGTAATTTAAAAGTACCAATTGTTCGAAAACTTGCCTATGTAGCACAACTAGAGTTTTTTTTTCAACATTACTAAGTTGCTATTATTTGTTCTTAGTACTTCTGGGCAATAACAGTTGGACGAGTGCGGTTAACAAGCCATGAGGACTACTTCACAACTACGCTACGGCTAGTAGGTTCTGATTTGAAACAGATGTGGCTTTGCGACGCCAATTCCAATGCCGCCAGACGGTGGACGTGTACGAAGATTCTGGACTGCAGTCAAATTAATGCCCCCTCAACAAGTACATGTGAACATGAAACCAGACAACAGAAAACAACGCGATGATCATGACAAATAGTATGGCACAGCCAGGATAACAGCAGCAAGGACACCAACAACGACAACAATGGCTACAAAAACAACAACGGCAACAACAATAATTGCGAGTATAAATGGTCACAGTATAGATCATAATACTTCTTACTATTACTCTTGTTCTTATAACTACTCTAACTATTATCAGCAGCTTGATCATGGTGATGACATTCATTGGCCTGTTAGTCGGATGACGTCAATAATGATGAGGCTACGACAGTTCTCGCGGCGGCCCTAATGATGCTGATGAGTTGGAGTCCCGATTCGGGGGCTTAGGCTCGAGTCCTGCGATCGTGGTTCCGGTTCCGGTTATGGCCGGGGCCGGGGCCGAGGCAATCAGGACCTCGCTAGGTCTTCCGGGTATGGCGCTTATCGACAGGTTTCGCCAATGCAATAACGGCCACGAGCGATGATCGTGGTCGTGGCCGAGGCCGATACGATGCCTTATCATCGGCGCGCGGGGCCGTGGGTGGTACATTGACGTCCAACCGAACAACCAGCGACAACAGATTGAGGATAAGTTCGCGCTCTGGTGGTTCACCGGCCTTGGCAATTGGACCAGTCAGTCAGCCCGCCAGCTACATCATATCCAGGTGGATAGATTGCTTTTCTCCATGTTTCACCTTGCTGAAAATAGAAGCAGGTATGGTTCATCTATGCGCTCCGTTTGTTATCGTGTTCCTCTGATGTTGGGTCTTCAGCCGCCATTGCTTCTCATTGTCGGCTTATCGTTCCAGCTCGTCTCAGTCTTGTTATTATGCTGTCCACAAACCTGATACCTCGGTCCCAATTGCAGCAAGGTGGACTTATCCTGAGGCATATCTTTAATGCACCGAGGGCCGGACATGTTGAGACATGTAGGGTTTCCCAACCAGTCCTGTGGCAGCATGGCCGCTGACTCTCGGTTTTCCACATTCTGCTGGAGTGTTGCGGCAGCTTGTGTGTCTGGGGTTGCAAGCAAGAGCCTCCTAACGTACTTCGTCGCCGTGCTGAAGTGACAAACATTGTTCCTTGTGTCTCGTGTCGCACCCAGCGTTACAGGCCTCTTTGAGATAGACGTAGAGGGCTATTCCTTTTCGAAATGATAGAAACAACCGATAGCAAACATGTTACACATCGGTTTCAAAAGGAAGTTGATCTATATATATATATATATATATATATATGTGTGTGTATATGTATATATATACAGATATATATATATATATATATATATATATATATATGTGTATATGTATATATATATATATATATATATATATATATATACATATATATATATATATTACAAACTTGCAATGTTTCTCACATATAGTATTATAATGGAACGTTAGAAATGCGTGTTATTAACGCGACTCTACACGTGTTTGTTTTCCTGCCTGCGCAATATGCCGGTTATTATGCCGGTCGGGCGCATTAGCAGTTCGTCGCAGCTGGGCACGCGGCCTCAATAGAGGTAAAAAATAAAGGAACGAACGAATAACGTACAAGTAAAAAATACATTTGCAGGGCAATTTACACACACTAACAAAAATACGACGCTAGAAAATTAAATATAGATATATCTCGACGCGACGCTTAGCACTGGCGTAAATAAACATTCTCAGGGATGGGGATGGTAATGTACTATCGTTCTTTGTTGAGACATCTGTGCTCCCCGCTTTTGTCCGATCATGGCCGATTATAATCTATTTCGGCATTTACCTTGTCCAAATTGGAAGCCATAAAAACGAATTTATGAGTAGACGGTGCACGAGCTTCCAAAAGAAAAGCAAGGGCTTTGCCATTAAGTTACCTTACGCGCTTTCTCTCTCTCTCTCTCTCTCTCTCTATATATATATATATATATATATATATATATATATACGTATATATACGTAAGCACGCGTATCAGGAAAGACACCTTAGGCTGGCAACTGATCACAACTCCTTCGATAGCTCGGCACTTTCACTTGACACTGACGTAACGACGTGGCCCCGCTGGGCGCGAAAACGCCAACAACGAACGGCTCATTTCTGTCATTTTATTATTGATGCATCAATAAGGTGTACTCGAACTGCTGGAGGGCCAATTAAACGGAGAGCGGAAGTGGCGGCGGTGTGTGGATGGTGGGTGCGGGGTGACCCGCTTGAGGTCCTCCGCCTTCCTGGACGGCCGGACATCTATAGGGGGTCTCTAGGGGGGGGGGGGGTCAAGATAGGGATCTGACTGTCTCCTTTTGTAGCGTCTATCTCGGTCTCGGTTCGTTGGCCCAATTTGACGCATCGTCGCCGCTGTCGCCGCTATCGTCGTCGTCGTCGTTGGGAGATGCGATACGGCCCGCTGCCATCAGGGCCACTGGGCTCGCCTGCCAGGTTACCTGCCCGATAGAGATCCTACAGATGGCAAATGCTTACGAGCCGAAGTAAGAGACACATATTATATACAATGAAAGGGTACACTTACAGGTACAGAGAGAGCGAAGTAGAAGAGAGAGAGAGAAAGGAAACCGCCGGGGCCGAAGACCGAATCAGGCACAGAAATGAGAATAAAGCGACACCCACCGACGGAGCGTCGTACTCAAAGTAGTTGTAGTGATATTTGTAGCAGTAGTAGTAAGACTAACCACTGTAGTTATAGTAGTAGTAGTAGTATTAGTAGTAGTGGTAGTGGTGTGTTAGTTGAATAGGATAACGACAACGAGAAGCGACAACGAGGGGCAAAGGCCTCGAGCCCTCTCGATGGGTCTGTGGGCTCTCCCCTGTCATTTTGCCTCTAGAGTAGCCGGCCCGTTGGCTAAGGGATATACGGCCGACGTTGCCCGGAGGGATGGATAGAACGGCCGCTCCAAGCCTGAATTATTTACCGCTGGGTCAACCTCGGAACGCCGCGGCCTGCGGCCCAGCTCATAGGCGTACGGGGCTCTATGGTCACTCCGTTAGACATGTGCATCGCAGGGAATTGCTGTCTTTCTCTCTGTATATATATATACAGCCCTTTTTCAGTGACATGCGGCTTCGGTAGAATGCGTATCTGCCTGCCTCTTCCAATTTGTCGTAACATAATAACTATTTATTCCTCGGACGTTTCTATCGACTTCGCAGCATCCAGGGAAAACGAGCCAGCAAGTAATAACGTTCTATGCCATACAAAAGTCTTGATCATCAACCATATTGGCCAATTTTCAGTCAACGCAGCGCTGACTTCTAGTATCAGAGTTGCCGACTCTCTTCTACATGTTTGTTAGATATTCCACTTTTTTACGTAAATGTGTATACTAAACCAGCAAAGACTATGAAACTCCAAAAATTGAATGGCCTGTACTAAATATCTCAATATTGTATTCACTTCAAAATTGTGGCCGGAAAATTCACTTTAACTGGCGAAAGCTTCCGAAATCACACTGGAAAGGCAGCGTAACAAGACATTACTGCGTTTATCGCGAATATGTTTAGTTCAAAACGCCTGTCAGAATGTGATAGTTTTCGATTTTGCTTGCAAAAAGCTTGTATAGCCTGCTTCTTACTTTAAGCAGGATCCGTCGAGCCCGTTGGCGTGGTGCATTGGCGTGCGCCTTGCGACCAGAGGAGACACTTAGGTGCACGGGTTCGATCCTCGCTCTTGCACATTTGTATTTATAGAGTCCGTTTTATAAAGCAATACAAAAGCAAATTCGTAGACGCTAAATCTTGGCAGAGAGAGTCAGCCCAAAAAATATCCAGAGTAAATAGGTACAAAAGAGAAACATACTAGGCATGAAGCTAACGTATTTTCTGTTTATGAAAACAGTTTTTCGCAGGTACGGCCTGCTGGACAAGCATATGTACGTTAGAGGCTCCTCTAATAACAGACTAGAGAGGGACTAATCTAATAATTGAAAGTATTAATAAGGTACAGTTAATGCAGATCCATAAAATAGAAGGTTACGAACTTGAACAGCTCGATATCTACCACAGCAAAGGCTCGTAAGACAGACATGTCTCGCCGAATACAGAGTACACCGGAGCCTATTCCGTATCAAAGCAGTTTTCACGTATCGTTACTATCGATTGTGTTCAAAGAACGCCTGTCGTAACGCATCTGTGGTGGTGGCACAGACAATGCTTTAACTGGCTAGACTAATTACATGAAAAATTACTCTTGACAACGTTGTACTTGAAATTGAGGAAGCCCCTTCAACTCCGCTACGAGGCGTTCGAACAATGTTGTTTAACTATTCCAATACGTTACGTTTCGATCCCTTTTGCAGCAATGCTGCAGTGAATTAGTGCAGGCGTAAAAAACAATGTAACGCTGTTATGAGAAAGCGGCATGCCACCTCACACCACCACCACACAGGTATGTCGCTGCCTCTCTATGTATAATAGACGGTCTGCGCCTGACCCTCTATGTAGACACTCGGCACAAAAGGCCACCTGGTCGTGAGACGCGTATTGACCGCATTACCACACACACGATTATTATTGATTGTTAGCGCTGATGTTAAAAGTCCCGTCATTGCCGAACACCACTTGAGGTTGCGACCGCTGCGTCAACGAGGCGCGAGGTGACGTTGCGACCAGGGCGACGAGAGATTGTAAGACAAATGATCGTGTATTTCGTTGCGCACTCTTATTGCCCACAGATAGGATCTCGTAACAGCTAAGTTGTGTACTGTTCGTGTAAGATTTGCAGACGACTCCATGACAAATGGAAGTGTCGCGCGAGAGCGCCGCGAACGAACGAATTTTGCTGCCAGCGGCACTTAGGAGTCACTCGCTCTAGGGCTAGGGGCAGCTGGAAGAGGGACAGTGATGGAGGAGTTAGGGCCACCCCGCCCGTCAGTCCCTCCGTCCGTTCCTCCGTCAACTTGTCAGTCATTAGAACAGCAAACACTTGTGTACTACTACTACTACTACTACTATTACTGCTACAGCTACTACGACACTTGGGCAGCAACGCAGACTGCCCCGCAGGCACAGAATATACTGCGAGCCTAGGGAAACTCGTGTCCCAATAGCGGCGTGCGTCTTCTATGAGCTCTGGAGGAGCAGGATGGAGAACGATGGGCGCTGGCTATATATATATAAATATATATATATATATATATATATATATATATATATATATATATATATACATATATATATATATATGTATATACATACGTATAGACACTCCTCTCCATGGCAGTGCCGGGCCGCCACGGCGGATATTGTTACACCCCGTAGCTGCTACTGCTGCAGCACCACGCTAGTCCATCATGGCCATTGATAGAGATCACTGCCACAATTCTATAGTCCCCGAGGATGTGAGTCGATAGAACTACTGTAGATTCGCGATCTCTTTATCATTCTTGAAGAAAACGTACTAATGTACTAACTTTAGCTCATATATCTGTCGGACTTGGATATATATATATATATATATATATACACTAAGCTGTACAATATCATAAAGTTCAACCTTCGTCAACTATATATATATATGTATATATATATCCTGTATGCATGCAGTCGTGTTTGCGTACGTGGTATGCCTTATAGAGAACGTGCGCGCTTTTATAACCTAGTCACGATGCCACTGGTCGTAAATCACGTCGAGTTTACTTTGTGTTGAGGCCTTGCCCTCTGGCCAAAGACGAGGACTTCTTTGATTCACGCCGCGCACGGGAGGTCACGCGGTTGCCGCGTCCATTAGTTAAACAGCCCTAATGTCGAGCAATATTGAAGTCTGCGTGCGCGTGGCATCATCCATCATGGTAGTTTGGACAATTTTCGTTTATCATTACCGTAACCGGTACGTTGAAGGAAAGGCGACGATGCTTCCAAGTGCTTGCTTCCGAAATACGTTCTGCATTTCGACCGTACTCTATTCACGCGTTCATTGGCTTTGAACCGTGCCTACACCGGGCCATGTAAACGCGTCATAAACTGGATGTTGATTAAGACTATGTGCAAACCCCTCGCAGTAGCGGGAGGGCCTCTTTAAACTGGGTTAGCCGAACGAACCGACTTTAAGCAAGTTTGTCCCCCACTGGATTTGCGTATAATTTAAAATGCATATGCTGTGGAGCAAAATGTATTATTTGTATCATAACTAAGATGTTCAACAATTAATAGGTTCCCAGAAAAGATAGTCTGTCTCTCATAAAATTATCGACAGCATTAAGCAAACATTTTTGTTTGAAGTCGTAAGTTCTGACCAAGCTCAAACTTCGATCAGTTTACACTAGATGCAGTTACCCAATCAATCGAGCACGTCTAGGTTTTAGCAGCTAAGTTAATTAAAAGATAAATACTTCAAGTTATTGTGCAGGATAGAACTGACAATACTTAAGCTAAGCTATCTCTCTAACGTTAGCTTATCCATCTGCGGCAAACATTTTCCGCACTTTTTCTACGTTTTCTTTATCAGTAGCCAGTTTTGGGGGTCCAGAACGCGGTTCATTTTTAGAGCTCGTGCAACCTCTTTGAAATTCTTTGGTCCACTTGGAAACATTAAGTGGCAAATTATGTTGCAGAGTCACCGTAAACCTCGTCCAACCCAGTTTTCACTTGGGTCGAAAACCGACCATTAAGAGAAAAATGTATGATATCGCTGGAAACGTTTTTTTCTGTTTTCCCGTGCAGTGTCCAATGAAGGAGACGTGATCACACGATGCTAGTTTTCCAGAAGGGCCAGACAGTAACACAGGGCGTTTGGTTGTGACAGTAGTGGGACCGTGAATACATTCAGTGTCTAATGGTTTCCAACACGTGTTTCAGCAGAACAACTTACCCGCTCATACTAGCCGTTTAGTGCGATGAATAGCTGGCGGAGCATATGGACATGTTCTTGTATGTAAGGACACATGACCCCCTAGGAGCCCGCCCCGATGTAAATACTCTGGAATACTATGTGTGCGGGGCGCTTTTAAGCGAGAGTCTAAAAAAAATCGGCCCAGACTCAATCAGTGCCCCCCCCCCCCTTCCAATTCAGCGTACATTTGCAAATCTCGATAGGCAGGTTTTTTTCTCTGAGCGATTGTCTGGTGCGAGGTTTAGGTCCCAAAAAAGCGGCGATTTAAGCAAACGGTGCAGCAATACTGAATACAATACGTCCGGTTAGGGATGTCGTCTACAGGAACAAATCCATTTCGTTCAAGTATTTGCTTTCATTTAGATGCAACATTTGAACCAAGCAACATGAGTCATTTCCGAGTTAGCTTCCTATATAGCTTCCCCCCCCCCCTGACGCTACTGCTATAGCAGTAATATCAGCATCATTCCTGCAGCAGCAGCAGCAGCAGCTCTCTTCCGTTTCTAGTTCTGTTGTCGCCACCCCCGCCGTTCAGCCACCCCCGGTACTCAGCCACCCCCACCGCATGGGCGCTGTGGCCGTTGTCCTTGTTGTTACCGCCGCCTCTCACACACTCGTACTGATGTCATCATGTTCGAGCTTGTAGAAGAGGCCGGCCGACCAGGGAACTTGTACGCACGTATACATAGACACTAGTGCCAGTAGTGGACACCAATGTTCACACGGATACACGTAGTGACTCACTCACACAGCTAGAATGCCGGGTAGACAGACAGATACACAGAAAGACAGATGCGCACATACGGAAAAGCAGCCAGAGGAACATATGTAAAAAGTTATTTAGTTATTATAGAAGAATAACAAGAAGTGGGAGAGAGAGACTAAGAAAGGAAGAGGACAAAATTAATAGGCGAAATAAAAGGAAACGCTCGAAAAAATTCAAAATGACAAAAGGAAAAGCAAAATCGAAGAAATGGAGAAGATGAAAAGTAACAAAAATAAGAAAATTAAATCAACAAAAAACAGTTAAAGAAGCGAGACAGAACGGGATAGAAAAGTGGAGAAGAGAAAATAAAGCGAGGGGGAAGGCAAAGAGAGCAAAACAGCGAAGAAGCTGACAAAGCAAAATGCAGGACAAAGAAGGAGGAGGAGCACTAGTCGACGGCCAGGAGGGTCCTGTCGGGGGCACCTTACTCGGGGGTGCAAGGCATAAACCCCAAATCGACCTTGCAGAGCCGTCGTCTTTGCATCGATTGGCAGGCAAGCAACGCCGCGGCCATGAGGAGGTCGGTCCGAAACGAATTTACGACCGGCCAGTTACGTCACGGCAGCCGCGGCGAGGGCCACTGTTGTGTTTCGTTTATTGCCCAAGCCTTTGACCTCCTTCTCCTTCGTCGTCGTCAGCATTCACCTTCCTTCGATAAGCGGTGCGAAGAGAGACGATACTGGTGGCCAAAGAACGCCGCCTCTGGCGTCCCCAGGCCCGCTGGCCGGTTGGAAACAACGGCGCCACCTATGCTGCCCATGTTATTGCTGTTGTCTTTGTTACTGTTGTTGTTAATTTCCTTGCTGTTGTTGATTAGCGACTATTGCTGCGCCTCTTGTTATTCGTGTTGTTGTTGCTGTTGTTGTTGTTGTTGTGGTGGCTATTGTTGTTGTTGTTACTGCTGCTGTTGATGTTGTTGTTGCTGCTGCTAATGCTGTTGATGTTGTTGTCGTTTTTAATGTTATTCGCGACGTTGGTTTCGTAACCAGTACTACTGCTTGAAAGAATAACGTTTTTTGTTCGTCTAAATAACAGCTATAGTTGCCTATATATATATATATATATATATATATATATATTTATACATATATATATATATATATATATACATATATATATATATATATATATATATATATATATATATATATATATAAATAGCTGATACACCTCCCTCGTCAGCCCTATAACTCTGATGGTGTTGTCAGAGTAGTACACTCATATCAACATTGTTTAGTGTTCACTCTGCTGCAACGTGGATATATGGGGAGATATATGGCGTTTTTTGAACTTTGTAAAAACGGAACAACGACCAGACATCTCGACAGACGATCTGACCTGCACAAACAGCACTGCGGCCGCGTCGGCGCACATCAAACATGATATGCAGTTCCACTTTTTCAAGCAGTATGCCAGAAAACGTATGTCGCAATTCCAGTATGTATCCGAGACACACACATACACGTATTTATTCAGCACAGTAACAACAACAATAAGAGCAACAGTAGAAGTTGTTACAACAAAACACTAGCTGCACAACGCTATAGACAATGCGCCCGACGTGGGATGGTCGATACATATCGCCCGGAGGCACTACTCTTTCTCTCTCTCTCTCTCTATTACGGGTGCGGGTGTTTCCTATAACTCTAACTCCTAATCGTCCTCTTGTTGTTGGCCGAGTGATAGGGTTTGGCCATATATTATAGCCCTGCTATAGTAACGCAAGCAACTACAATGATTTCCGCTAACGGCGGTGACGCGGCCAGGAAACGCCAAAGGAATGATGGGCCAAAGACCACTGTAAGTGTCGGTACTCTCTGAAAGAGAGAGAGCAGAAAGGCGTAAAAAGAAACGTCATAAACGCACACCCCTTTTGTAGTAGTAGTAGCAATAGTAGTAGTAGCAGTAATAGTAGCAGTAGTAGTAGTAGTAATAGTACAATCGTACTACAACCACAAAAGGGCTGTGTGTACAGTCCTAAAACAGCCTACCTATCCTTCCTTGTCCGGAGCTGCTTTTGGATCGTCAGCAGAGCAGCGTCCGTTTCTGCCGACCTGTCGACCTTAATAAGGTTTTGGCCGCAATCGATTTGCCTATCGTTGCAACAGCACATATTGAGAGATAACAACGTAACGCGCTACGGCGACGATAATCTAGTTTGACTAGTCAATTGCCGGGCTAGTGTAGAGCCGCGGAATAGCCGCCTGGCCGTACGCCGTACTGGACGGCTGCTGAGAGAGTGGTTTCGGAAGGCGCTCCTTTGTCGAGCAGCTGCAGCAGAGGAAAAGCACGGAGTAGTAGATGGACGCGTGAGCGGAGAGGGCACTCTGGAACTGCAGCTGCAGCTGCCTTCGTCGCGTTAGCGGGAGGACCGCCGTTGCTGCTAACGCGACGAAGAGTTAGCCCTAGCGAACGTTAGGCTCTCTCACGGCGCACTCTTTCCGTGTCGTATACATACCTATCTAGCGTATATCACGTTTTGCTAAACGTCCTGCCATGCGGGCGTGTCTATATAGCGGCTGTGTGTGTGTGTATGTCTGGTTGCTGTTGCCTTCAAGTGCTTTAGTTCTGGCAAGTGAACGGGGTTTTTTCCGAACCACACCACCACCACCACCACCAACAAAGCACGCGTCAGCAAGTTTTATCCGTTTTGCAAACCGTTACACAGATAGCAGGACACGATACGACACGACAGCTGGGTTCATTTGCGCGTTTCTGGCGATTTTTTACGCGTTTTCGAAAGTATGCTAACGCCTGCCCTGTCCAAAACTAGGCTAATAGCTAATTTACTCAGCCCACGACTTCGACTTCGTGGTTTGTTAACTAAATAGCAATGATAAGGAAGGGAAACCCTAGGGATCATCTAACGAGAAAAAAAACGATGCAAGGCAGCTCTTCTGGTCAAAATGGCACTTCCGTCAATACATACACGCCCACCACACAAACGCACTTATATGCGTACCATAGAGAGCCGTATCGTCATGTTACTGTAAAACAAGTCTTATGATTTTCCACCGTTCAACGTATACAACAGGTACTACTAATTCGACCAGCCGATACCGACGTAAGTCACTGTGTGAACCGCAATATAAATAAATTATATCGATTTTGCGCGCGGTGACAAAAACAGACAGAAGATCTCATCATTATTCTTCTAATCAATATGATAATCATTAGCAGCCTTATCATTAATGCTTGCTGCAAACGCAGTCGGTTTAGCACATCGACCAGCTGTCATAACCATATGTCGTGGTTATATGCAGTCGTGGTTTACTAACTGGGCCAACGTTCTTTTCACCTCCTTTCTCGTGAAGCCGAGTTCGATCGCATCTCTGGTCCACAAGAACAAGAACTGCAGCAATTCTACCTTTCTTACGGACGCCAAGGCGTAGGATATTGTTCGCACCGTTCGTCGTTCGATAACGTCTAAGGCGAACACGAGCTATGTAAGCAAGCGGGAACAAGCAGAGTCTGCTGGGGTCATTTTTGACCTTGTGTCATAAACTTCTTTTTTGCCCTGTCATATCCCGCTCTCTCTCTCTCTGTGTCTTGCTCACGCTTTTTAGGGGGTTTTACTCTGTCGTGCCATTTCTAGTTTGGGCGATATGCTAGAGCACATCTTTGATATGAAATCAAGTCAGGTAACACCTCGAGTGAATCACCTCAAGTTGTGGCTTGTTTGAGCAGGTCTGCAGTAAAAAGCTTTATTTACATGTCGAAAGACCAAACGGGCTGACACAATATTAACCCGTCCTATCCTATTTTGCTGCTGGGCGCAGGTTGTTCGCATGAGACACTTATATCACAGTATGATAAATATTGTTATTCTAAACATATCTTTATAGTGCAGTAGACAAATACATAAATATGCACATGGGTCTATTTTAGAATAATTCGTTTATTTGCTTTTCTATTTTTCACTATTGCGCGGAAGCGGCGCATACTGTAGACCAGTTTACAATTTTTGTGTGTAATAATAATAGGGTTTCCCAGAATTCTAGAATTGCAAATAATTTTATTTCTTGAGAATGATCTTCAATACAACATGTGTTCTGCATTGAGCTAACATAGAATGCAATTTAACAGATGCAAAAAAACTTCCACACGTGGGTATAATTGATTTGTCGATAGGATGCGTGGGGCGGCTCCCGCAATCGCAAATTTAGTGAAGATATCTCAGGATAAAAAGCATGATACAACCATTTTTGGTACTTTTGCTCTCACTCCAAACGTAAAATACACTTCTGCTTCTTGTTCTATCAGAAAATGGATTTTTTCGCCGAGTTGTACTAGACCCCAAAGTTTATATATATTTAGATATATATATATATATATATATATATATATATATATATATATATATATATATATATTATATATATATATATATATATATATATATATATATATGTGTAAGGCTGTGGCGCACAATCCTGCTAGTCCAACTGCTGCAGCAGCAGCAGCAAAGACAACGTCGCCCTCTAATTAGCGGCACCACGTAAGGACAAAGGGGAAGAACGAGAAAGAGAGCCAACCACCGATCGGTGAGGCCTGTCTGTTGTCTGGCGCGCCTTTGCTGGCCCTTGTTTGGCCTGCTCTGCGTCTACATACACCAACGCTTTCTCTCTCTCTCTCTCTCTCTCTCTCTCGCTTCGCTTGTTCGGTGACAGCGACACGCAAGCCGAGGCACGACAGCGTCACACGGCTTTACCCGATCGCGACCTGTAGCCAGAGACACTGTAATAAGATTAAATTCGTCGCTGCAAGCGGCGTTATTGTTCTTGTTGTTGTTTTTGTCGTTGCTGCTTATATATATATATATATATATATATATATATATATATATATATATATATATATCATATATGTAATATGCTTATTATATATATATATATTAATCTATTTATTTATTATATATATTAATATATTTATTATATATATAATATATGTAATATGAGTACGACGACATTAAGGGAGCAGCTTGCGTTGGCCGCACAAATGCTCGAAATATAATAATTACTGTTTGCACTTTTGGAATAGATACCCAAAACTACATACAACCGCGCAAGATTTGGTAGATGATTCACTTCATCCTGATCAAGTTAGGTCGCGCGCAAGGCCGTGGAGTGAGGATATCGGCTGATAATTCAATTGATCAACGATTGTTTGTCTCTTACGGCCAGCTAAACGCTTTTTCTTCATACCGCATTCAACGGCCGTCAAAAACCCAGCGTCACGTCAGCAAACAACGAACCAGAAATTGTTGGGAACAAACAGAAAAAACCATGCATCGCTGGAGGGCGTGACATTAAATCATACCCATCATCAAGTCGCCGATGATTCCGTGCTGAGAGCGTCACGATCCATGAATCCGCGAATGTTAAAATATAATTTAGAAAAAACACCAACCTGTTCAAATGGGGTAGCTTGTATTCAGACATTGGCGGTTATCGGATAAATTAAACCGATTAAACGTGTTTAAGAGCAAAACTGGCTGGAAACCCTTCCCATGTATACAGGTTGGCATGCGCCAAGTAAACATATTGTTTATGAGTTCAGTGCGTGCAACTGCCTTCGGGTACACGGAGCTCTATCGAAGTACGTTCATTCTCGTGGTTGATTTCAGCTGAAAGAGAGAGCCCTTCCTAAACTCACGGAACGGAAGGGAATGTGCAAAAAACGCAAAAGCCGAGCCCTTGAGTATTTTGTCATTATTTACCGCTTTCGCTGACAGTAGCTGATATACAGGCGGATAGTAAGACGTTCGACGAAGTGACAGGCGCATCACCTTGGCGTGTTGTGTTCTTCAGTTCCCCCCCTTTCATCCCGTCTGTTGCGCACGCCAGCTGTTCCGCCGGCGTGACATTCGCGCGCTTCGATGTACCTCACCTAACTGGCAGCCTGAAGCCCGATGCAGAGTACCTATTATACAGAAAGAAGCGACAGTATCGTGCATAAGTTTGTGTCTTCCTAAACTAGGTTTTCGTTTTGTTTTCGTTGTCTGACAGATCGCGTTAGCTGATGCCATCGGCTGTGGCTAAAACATGCTGTTCTCGGCGCTGGCCGAGATTTACCTCCAAAATGGTTGTGTCTCATGTAACGTTGCCACAGGCGTGCAGAATAGCCTAGGGAAAAAACAACAATGTTTATGACATATTGATATTAGGATGATATCGCAGTCCAGAATCCTTAGACACTGCATATGCTGCTGGAAGCACCCTCCAGCCGACGATACGTCGATGACAAGCGTCCTATGATGAAATCATAGACATTGTACAGAATTGTTCGCTTAAAAACTTGGAAGGCCAGCTAAAGGAGGATCTGCACTGTTAAGGAGGGCGTCGCTTGGGCGCAAGCTCGCTAAATGATGATTGAATTAGCGCGGACTTGTTCAACAGATATTCGAAGCCTTCGCTTTGCCAAGTGTTCGGCTATTGAGGGGCTGAGACCACGCCTTCTGTCTATGCTATACTTTACTGCTGTGCCGTTGGCTGGTCTATAGAAGGTTTGCCGCTGTCAGAACGTCCTTAACGTGTATGTAGTATCGGAGATCGCACGTCGTAGTAGGCAAACATGGTGGTGGTGGTGGTGGTGGCTCATTAAACATAGTGTATGCAACGATCAAATAGAGTCAAATCGTTGAGCATACGCTAACAGAGCCAATAGTTGATTGCCACGTTTTGAATACCAACGAATCTAATCCAGTTGTGAGGTCTATGACGGCACAGGGCATTTATGTTCGACTACAGCTGGCCGAAAATAAATTGATGGAAACATAGATAGATTGATGGTGTTTGTTGTTCTATCGACCGCCGCACGACACAGCGCAGCTGGGCATGAATAAATTATTTTACGGCGGACCGTGCCAGCTTTATAGACTACTCATTCTGAAAGATAGTGCTCTGCTCTTCCTTTATTAAGCCTATTTCCAATCAGTTTTTTTTTTGTTTAAAACGCGACCATCAAGCGACCTCATTGATGACAAGGCATAAAACATAAAACCATAAAGCCATAAAACACTGCCAGTGACAGGTGCGCGCCCGATCAGAGGCAGGTCCCGACAAGACACGCACGAACCTCAGCAAGTTTCCTGCTGGTTCGGGCTTAATTTATCTAATACTAGATATGTTATTCTAAGGCGTCGTGCTTAATCTTGCTTGTTATTGTTGTTGTTGTTATTGCGCTATTTGTAATTGCTGTCGTGCCTGATTTAACGCAAAACACATGGTCAGCAGTTCTCTACCATCCTTACATGCTGTGCGTGGTGTGTCAGTAATGGTATTGGTCCAAATAAACGTTCAGTAGTTTGTATGTAGCGATTTGTCCTAATTTTTTTTTTTTAATGTATTGTTTATTAACCAATATTTGGTTTATGCACATATGTGCTACAGCTCTCCTAAGTAAATTTCATCAACGACTTTGCTTTTGTACACTGTTGGAGATGATACAGATCACATGATTTGCCGCATAGGTTGCATTCACACTCGGCTGATATCTCATGCCACCCATTTCGTATTTGTCCTAATTTTAACAGTTGCTTAATTAAAAAAAATATATTACTTGTACTAGCTGATCTCAGGTGCTTCATCGAGTATGCCGTGTAGATGTAAAACGTAAGCTTATACACTAAGTTGTCATCAGTGAAAGAGTAGTAAAAATCATTACAAAAAGAGAAATATGTACGAACATATTTCTGTAATAAATAATTTAGGCATTGTCAAGTATGCACAAGTGATGTCAGGAAACAGGCGAACGACGTCATCAAAAACGGTCTCCAAATATACAGGTAACATTTTCAGCACAACAACCCTTTTGGAGATCTTTTTTTTAGTTGAAAACATAGAGGCGCGTTTAGAAGAACAGTCTCCATGTTCTTCGATGTTAAACTTATTGCTCGTCTAGCGCATCAGCAAAATACGAGTATATTAATTTTATAAATAATACAAATAGTTATAGAAGCGTAAAGAAGGATGTGTATAATAACAACGACAACAACAACAACAAACCGAAAAAATCGGGTTTCGTTAATGAGTATCAACGCCGCGACACCTACATACGCGCCCGAGCAAATACGTAGTCCACGCACCACGATACCAGACTGCCTTCCTGCCCCAAAACTACTCAGTGAGGTCAGTCTCACGCGAGTGGTGGTGAGGTTAGTCTCAACGCATCGTACCTAAGCCGCGCGATGTAGGCTTTATTTTCTGTTTAAACATGGGCGCGTAAGACTCCGACGCCGTAGATACGAGAAGTTGTCCACAAAAAGTTGTGTTCGGTTCCGGGCGCTTATGCAGCGCTAATCGGCTCAGCTACTGCATACGAACCATCGAATGAGCCAATTTGGCGCCGACATCATTGCCGCTGCCGCCACTGGAACTCGCCGTCCTTCCGCTAACCGCTATCTATCTCTGTTTTGTTTTTGCTCGAGCGATTGCTCGAGATTTTTTCGGCCGTTCTATGGCCAGCTCTTGTGACCCGTTGTTGTCTTTAATCATTGGCGTACAAAGCGCTGTCGCCTCTTTGCTGTAGATCATTCTCCTTTTTTCCGCTGGGTGTATTTCTATCTTTCTCTCGCTCTCGCTCTCTCTCTCTATCTATATATATATATATATATATATCAGTCTTGCTTCCCCCAGTTGCTTTCCTTTGTCCAGACGTATCTCTATCACTCAACGTCGTCTCCCACTTTCTCTTTCTCTCTCTCCCTCACTCTCACACACACACTCTGCGCGCCTTTTGTTCGCAGTATTTTCTTATTGCAATGGAATCGAAAAGCACGTCTCTGCACGTGCTTTTCTATGATCATTATTGCATCGAGCAACCAACAAGACATCATTGAGTCTGTCGTCTTGTCGGAGAGCCCCGGCTGCGTTTCCGGCTTTGTGGATGGCGCGCTGCTCGGAGCAACAACAGTAGTATATAGTAATAGAAGTTGTAGTTATAGGAGTAGAAGAAGCATCCACTCACTGTCAATAGTTGTAGCACGATCACATTTGATTCCGGTACGAGCTCGCTCAACAAACTTCAGGATTATTGCTGTTGTAGCACCAGGCCTGGGAGCGGCAACACACTGCTGCTGCGGGTATGACCGACGGGACCTGGCCTGACTACTACTACGACTCCCACTAGCATCAGCATTACCACTTGCCGAGAAACACTCCTCCGCCGCAGACGGAGTTCGCCGACACTCGACCGTACGAGCAACTAACTCTACGACGGCAGCAGCAGCAGCAGCAGCGACGAGTAACTTTATCGTCGACGCACAGGCATGGACGTGGACACGAATATTGCTAGCGGTTCACGAGAGCGAAAAATCTCATATATTGTGCTTGAAAGTTGCTCTGGCGGCGCGGGGGGAGGGGGGGGGACAGTTGGCAGGTAGAAAGGCAAAGCGACGACGGCGACGACGAAAGAGCAGATGGAGAAGAAGAAGAGTCGAAGGTTTGCTCGGCTTGAGAGCCTTGTTTCGTGGTTTCGCCATCGGAAAACGAAGCCTTCCTCAGTCGGAAGTCGTTGGCGGTCGGTTAGTCGACGTGGTAGCAGTAATACACATTTACACGAAACAAACACGTTTGCCTTGCCGAACGTTCTCTTGTACACAATAATAATAATAATAATAATAATAATAATATCAGCTCTATTGAGCCGGGGTGGGTAGCACAGCACGCAGACTCCAGAAAACGGTTTAAATATGCTGGACTGGAAGCAAGATATATTTTTGTGCCTATCGCCATCGAGACACTAGAACCAATCAGCAAGGGAACCGAAGCATTTCTCAAAGATTTGAGTAAGCGAATTCAGGAGGTCACGAACGACCGAAGAGAGGGTCAATTCTTGAGGCAAGCGTTGTCCTTGGCCGTTTGCAGAGGAAACGCGGCATCTATTTTAGGCGCCATGGAGTGAACTAATTATTTAAAAAACTTTGCAATAATACGTTCAGACCTCTCAACTGTAATATGGTTTAACAATGTAATAAATAATAATAATAATAATAATAATAATAATAATAATAATAATAATAATAATAATAATAATAATAATAATAATAATAATAATAATAATTGGGCTCCTACAGATGCAGCGCTGCAGCTAGAGAGCTGTTAGACAGCCTCCAATCTCCAGTGGAAAAAGCTGTCTTTCTGGCAGCACGGGACACATTTAGTGGAGGCTTTCTAAAGTCTCTCCCTTCCCCACAGCTGGGTACCATGCTGGACAACACCTCATTCCGCATGGTAACAGCTCTTCGAATAGGTGCCCCGGTTTGCAACCCCTACAGTTGCCGCGCATGTGGTACCACAGTAACTGAGGATGGACTTCAACCCCTTAGCTGCATCAAAAGCCATGGTAGAGTTTCTAGACACGCTAAAATCAATGCAATTATAAGAAAAGCCTTACGCAGAGCTGGTATACCAAGCACGCTCGAGCCCAGATTAGGACTTCATGACGACAAAAGACCTGACGGTGTAACAATCCCGCTATGGGCTAACGGCAGATGCTTGGTATGGGATGCTACAGTGTCCTGTACAGTGGCTCCCTCGTATATACGCCACAGGTCACAAGAAGCGGGATGGGTTGCCGAGCGCGCAGAAAATGGGAAAAACGCAAGAACCAACAACTGGAGACAAGTTATATCGTAGTGCCAATATCGATGGAAACAATGGGCCCGGTAAGCAAGGGAACCAAGAGATTCATCAGTGAGCTGGGCCAACGGATTACAGATCTCACAGGGAATCGGCGCGAAGGCGAGTTTCTACGGCAACTGCTGTCGCTTGCAGTGTGCCGAGGAAACGCCGGCTGTATTGTCGGTTCCATGAAATAATATTTAGGAGTTAGGAGAAGACAAGGAGTACACGTTCACACCTCACAACTGTAACATTTAAACAATGTTAATAAATGATAATAAATAAAAAAAATATAAAATAATAATAATAATAATAATAATAATAATAATAATAATAATAATAATAATAATAATAATAATAATAATAATAATTAGCTCTTCTCTCCAAGCTTGGCCATGTTTTAGACTCAGGTAAGAGCCCCATTACGGTGGCCGAGATCAGTCGTTTGTGTGCACTCGTGTGTGAGTGTATTCATGCCTGGGTGTGCAATGCGTTCTCCTTCAAAATAACGACGGCCTGCAAAGCTCGAGCGATTGGGATTCTCTCGTCGTGACTCTTCCCCCCCCCCCATCCCCCCGCCGCGGCGGCGAAGAAATGTCTCGAGACAGATGCGAAAGCCATAGCAACAGAATCACAGGAAACCTTTATTGTGTTTTGGGAAGCGCTACAATGTCCATCGCTATCATCTTCATTTCTCCCTTGTTCCCAAATCGAATACGTGTGTACTAATGTACGTGTAGCGTCTCGCACCGCCTCTGTCCTGTCGTCTCTTGGCCTCTCGATTGTCGGATCATCAACCACTTCCTTTTCGAAGCAGCAGAGAGCAGCAGCAGCAGCAGATGAACAAAGCAACGCCAAAGGCGCAAGCGAGTTTAGATCTTGGAAGAGATTTGCGATGGGAAGCAGCACAGGGAGGAATAAGAGGCGGAAAGCACGCAGAAGGCACGCAGAGCAAAAGCTCGTTCTTTTTTGCTTCCTATTTTTTGCAGCTTTTTTGTCGACCCTGTCCGATGTCAAAGAGAAGCCCGCGCTCCCCCCGCCTCCCGCCAGCCTCTTCGATCTTCGAGCGGCTACCACCGGCTTTGTTACTACCCGACTAGCAAAAGCAGCCAAGCAGGAGCCGGAGCGGAAGCCTAGCAGAGCAATGCTAGCAGCATCATTAGCATTAGGGAGTAATGTACGTAAGCTGTGTACACGTTAGCCAAGCCTGCCTAGTCTAGATTACATTACGTCTATGTCCGCGAGCATTAGCACCATGATTGTAATGAGCAGACAGGCGATGGCTGCGGCGACAACGACGGCGACGGCAAAATCACCACGACGGCAATTCTGTTCGTTGTTTCGTATACCTCTCTCTGCATACATGAATGTATGTATGTATGTATGTATGCAGAGGTATATGTAAGTATGAATACCTTTAAGCCTTTATATATGTTCGTAAATATGGATGTATGTACGTACACGTGCATGATGTATGCAAGTTTGTATATATATATATATATATATATACATATGTATGTATGTATATATATATATATATATATATATATATATATATATATACATACATATGAATGTATATATATAACATATATATGTATCCATATAATTATGTATGTCTGCACGTACACCATACACGTGCGTGGCAATTTACGTACGCACGTTACACGTGCATGCACGCATGTAACTGTGTAAGCATGTATAGACGTACATACGTACGTATGCATGACGTATACGCGTATAGACGTACATACGTATGTATACGTGACGTATGCGCGTACATACGTTTACATGACTGTGTGCACGTGCATACGTGGTGTGTGTCTGTGTGTGTGTGAATGTATGCACGTACATACGCATGCATGTATCAATCAATGACCGTCCGTACAACGTGTTGCATTTCCTCCCTCCCTCCCTTTCTCCCTCCCTCTATTCCACTTTTGCTCCCACTCTTCCTTCCTTCCTTCATTCATGGACAGACGAACGGACCGCAAGCAAGGTACCATCTTCGGTCGATGACGGCCGTCATCATGAAACGTGAATACGGCCATGCTCATTAGCCGGTTGTCGTGGTCGTCGTAGTAGTAGTAGTAGTGTCGATCTCGGTGGCGTGGTGGCTTAAGTCTGCGCCTCGCAACCGGAGAAGACACATAGCAGGTGCGCGGGTTCGAGCCCCACCGTTGCACCGATTTGTATTTATGGGGGTAGTCCGTCGATGAAGCAATGTGAAAAACAGTTCCGTCGACGTTAAATCTTGGCTGAGGGTCAGCCCCCCCGAAAACTTTACTTCTAGTAGTAGTAGTAGTAGTATTATGTCAGTGATGTAAAACGAAAGTGTACCGCTGGAATATGGTTATATGAATAAAACCCTAATAAAAAAAAGTAGTATTATGTACCGAAAGTAATGAAAAACCCATATGTGGCGATTGGCATTGGGCATGCAGGCGAAGCAGAAATGACCGACCGACCCGGACGGATTTACGATCGACAGAAACCCGACAAACAGCTTAAACAAACTTTGAACGTTTACGGGCAGACCAGCTCAGCCAACATTTCGCGTCGATGGGACTGCTTTCGCATCTGATGCGTATGACGGACGACCCTCTAAATGCATCTCGCACTTTGTTCACCTGATTCACTTCTTGATCGTCGTTAAATTGTTGTACACTTGTCGAAGAAACTTGCCACGCAATTCCAAGCCAGCCCGGGGAAGGCGGTTTACGGGACAGAAATACGGCTTTGGTAGGTTTGGCAGTCTCACTCTAATTGCTGACAGCTGCCAGTGACTAGCTGCTTGCGCACTATTATGCATTGCCGAAGATTCTCATACTCAAAAAATATTAGGGTAGCGTCTCTTGTATTATTGCTGCTGTTGTTGTCTCGTTAGTTTCTGTTGCTAATGTCGTTGCTGTTATTGTTGACCTTGGTTTTGCTGTTATTTTCGTTGTTGTTGTTGTTGTATAATTATTATTCTTATTACGATTAATGTGCCGTTGATTTTGTTGTGCTTAATGTTTGTGGCGGGGGCGGCGGCAATGATTAGCCGAGGAGAAGAAGGAAGCTGTTCCTGGCCACGCCGGGTCATCGCATGGTCCATGAAGTGGTTAGACATTCTTGCGCGTACAATGGCAAGGTTACTTGAGCTTGTTATTCCTATGAGATCGTACTAAAGTGGAAACACACACGCACACTCACACACTCTCTCTCATACATACATACATAGAGGTATGCTTGACATGCACATTATACACACAAAACAAAATTACGCAGGTTCCTCCTAGACGATCTCATAGAGCTGCTCGGATAGGGGGAGATCATGACGGCAAACGGCCTCGCTATAATTAATCCATAACAGAGCGGCAGTGGTAAACAGGATAACGAAGAATGATTATTCTGCATGCACAGCGAATAGATAATATACAAAAAAAAAGCCCAGCAAACCTTTAGTCGTATTGTATTTGAAACGACGTGATTATCATTGTTGGCGTTATTGCTGTTGTGGCTGTGATCGGCTTACCTAATTGGGTTGTCTGTCTCCGCTTTTTTGTTGCCATTATTGTTTTTCTTGTGGACAAGTTGTCGATGTTGTTGTTGTGGCGGTTGTTGTTGTTGTTGTTGTTGTTGTGGTGGTGGTGGTTGTTGTTGTTGTTGTTGTTGTTGTTGTTATTATTCGACAGCAACGAGCATGTTTATCGTCATATCGCCGCCGTCCGATATGGTCATCGCAATACCACAGTGTCGCCGACGGGCTGATGCAAGCACATCGTTGCTTGGACTCGATCAAGCGCTGCACGACCGCTGGCTGTCGTATCTCGTTAGATTGTCAGTGCGCAGACATACTTTTATATATATATATATATATATATATATATATATATATATATATATATATGTGTGTGTGTGTGTGTTTGAACGTCTGTACGCGATTCCGCAATAATAAGGCTTCCCGCAATACCGCAACAGCCTTACCTGCAGGGCTGTCGGCGGCGCTGTCTATGACGAAGAGGAAACGAGGAGTTTTCCCCTTGAAGGAGGAGTTTTGCCCCTCTCTCCGTCGTGTCGTGTCGTCCAGTTCGGCGGCGCTCGTAATCCGAGTTCGTTTTCGCCAAAGCAACTAAACAGCTATCGTACCACATAGGCAATAGCCGTCACCCCACGGCCATTTCGTCGAGGTCATGGGTCGGACTAACTTCTCGATAATAACAACAACTATAACAGCAGCGCTAACAAAAATGGCGACAACATGAACGACGACGACGACGACAAGAACAACGACAACGCGAGAAATAACGCCAACCGCGATTCGAATAGCCTTACAGCGTGGACAGTACGAGCAATTGCTAGCACAGTATCGTGTGACTTATTAACTTTCCGCTACCTGCAACCACGACACACTGGGGTGCCCGAACGAATACGGACAGTTAATGTCGTTTTATCTATAGACCATCACAGTCGCTAACATTATCGGATCGAGTCGTCCCTATCGCGGTCTCGGGACAGCGTATGCAGACCCGTTTAGACGCAGATTCCACTACAGCGTTGCATGCTGCTGCTACTGCTTCTTCTTCTTCTTCTTCTGCACGCCAACTTCCAGCCGCGCTGTGCCGAAACTTCTGAACGACCGAGCAATACGAATTGAACCCGCCGCGACTATGAGACTACAGACAACGCGGGCCTAAATCTTGGTTTCTAGCTACGCTGAGCGCACTGCTAATACGTTCTTCTTGTTCTTCTTTGTCGCACCTCCGCCTTTCACTCAGCAGTCCTCCCTCCGGAGTCTCTGGGAAGGCTTCCAGGGGTCCAGAAGGGGTCCAGAGGCTGGGGGGTAAGAAAAAGCGAGAGAGCAGAAGGAATGCCTACCCGTTTATAGTTTGTTGCTCCTGCTCCTGCTGCTGCTGTGGTTGTGGAAGTGGTTGGGTTGTTGCGCATCTCGCAATGCCACTCACTATGCCCTAGTGCGAGGACTGTCGTATATATGTACAGGCAATCAAGTTGGCCGTGGAGTGCGCTGACTCGCAATCTCACTTAGCGAGATTGTGCCACGCACGCAGACCAACGCGTGCTTTATACCGAATAAAAAAATGATGTACAATGTATTATTGTTGTTAAAGTTATGATCAATGTTTCTATTGCAATTGTGGTGTTGTTTGTTCGTATTGTAGTATGAGTACACCGGCACAAAAACGTCAGTTCTTTCATATTGAATTAATTTACGGCTACGACGATTTCTCATCGTGATGCGTATTGAAAACGTTTACTGCTGCGGACGCTGTGCGGTTTTGCTCGCTCTTCGTTTTCTTGTTGTTTGCTTGTACTTGAATTGTTGAAGGCATTCATTATTGGTGTATTGTTATTGTTGTTGTCTCGGTAAGGTTCTTGTTTTTTTTTTTTTTTTATCTCAGCTTAGACAGAGGAAAAGTTCGACGTCTGGCGATAACCCGGCCGCTTGAGTCAGACTTGAATCATTGAACAAAAGTACCCTTCGACTCAACGCCTTCAATAGCGAGCGCACATAACTGACTAAAGCGTGAACTGTAACGTTGCAGCAAAATTGCGAGGAAATAAACTCTGTGTTGGCTGGTGTAGTACGGCCTCTGTCTGGTTGTTGTCCGTTGTATTTTGCGACTCGTTTTCAAAGTGGTAGGTTTTACTGCTGAACGACAACACGTTCTGTATGAGTGAGTGTCGTATGAAGCCGTTCACTGACATTAGAAGCCCTATCTTCTTGCCCATGTCTGCTTGCTCCTACTATGCCTACAGTGAAAAAAAGAACCAAGCGACTTGATAAAGTACTACTGCATTCAACAAGATACCACCATAAGTGTGTGAAACAGTGTTCATTGTGGCAAACACGAGCCTCGGAAATATGCCTTTAATTCGTAACCGGCGCATTGCGCCAACAAACCTTGTCAACGATTAGCTTTTTGGGAGTGTCGATCGCCCAGAATCAAACGTTTATATTATATTGACGAAAGCCACAGTAAGTACCATTGGATGGAATTTACGGTTGTAGAAAGTGCTCGGCAGAGCCTACGCAGACCCATACATAGAGCGTGGAAAGCGGAAATTTGACATTCAGCGGTACAAGATGGTCCAAAGCTTAATTTTTTACCATCTGTCCATGTGAACTTCATTGTTGCTTGCTACGTTCTCTCTCTCTCTCTCTCCATCTGTGTATGTATGTTTCTAAATCAACACTTTTTCATAACTCCTTGTCTATCTTTTAGTATGTCCGTCGGTCTTAATTCCGCATGCAGATGCGCTCTGTACTGCCTATTTTTCTCGGGCAAATGAAGGCGACTTATGGGCGAAATGGCAAACCCGGTATTGCCTAAGCTCAAGCACCAGGCCGATTGAAATACATCATTGCGACACTGACGCCGCCGACTCAGCTGCTCAGAAGCAACCCAGCACATCCAGACAGACCGACGGACGGATGAACTTACGGATCATCTCTTCCATTGTAATGGATGCGAAATAAAATCTGTGCCTTTCGAGAACGCCACCACAATGCCACTTTCCCATTGGCAAAGTCAACACAGAAATTACAGCGACAGCACCCGCAGCACCAACAACAACGAAAACAACGACAACGAAAACAACAACCACCACAAAACACAACAACAACAACAACAACAACAACAAAAACAACAGCAACAACCACCACAACACACAACAACAACAACAACAATAACAACCCATCAACCAGAAGCCTGCAATCGACGTACACAACGAGGCGTTCCAGGCACAACAACCACGACAGCAGCAACAACAGCAATAAGCAATAATAGCAGCAGCAGCAGCAGCGACAGCAGCGGCTGCCACAACAGTATCAACCGTAGTAAGAGGAATAAAGAAGAAAAAAACGGAACGATAGAAATAATGGGCGGGAAATAAAACGAAAACGGAAAGACGCCACAGACATTAGGTCGTCAGGAGTGTGGAGAACGGCTGCTGCTGCTGCTGCTTCGGTGTCTGCTGTTTCTGATGTTTAAAGGCGTCGTTTGGCTGGGGGAGGATTTAGCGATGAAACTGGCTGGATCCGGCCGACTGAATAAATGAACAAACGAACCAACGAACGAACCCAGGCATAGATGAAGGCCAGCCAGAAGAATAAAAAGAATAAGAAAGCGGTGGTGGCAATGGAAAGCATGGCCAAGCGAGGAAAGGACGATAAAAGACGATATCAATGCGATGACGACAATAACCCCCGCGTCGCCCACAACACGGCGGGCTTCTATGAAACGTTGAGACCGGAATTTGCAAATGCGGTGTTCTGGCGGCGGTGGACGACGGAGCGTAGCGTAACAACCCCTGTGGCAGCTCGCATAGGCCAGCTTGGCCTTGGTTGAAATGGTCGGCCAGTTTAACTTCGTACGACTCAACACGAAGCATTCGGAATCCGTATTAGGCAGTAGTAGTAACAGCAACAACAACAGCAACAGCGGCAACCGCGGCGTCTTCAAGGGGCTACAAAACAAAACTGACTCACTACTCTTCCTGCCCACACGTGTTTCTACCAGCGAGGGGACGGTCAGAAACAGTCAATCTTCCCAAACCCCCGTTGACCGAAAACAGACGGAATTCCATGGTGGTCCGAGCAATAGCGACGATGAAAGAGGACACATTGAAATACGTACTCACAGTAGAATAGCTAAATATTTCTTTATAGGATAGTACATACATTTATATATATTCATATTATTTAATTTACCTTTTGGCATGCTGTAGGCGAGCATTGCCGAGTGTGCAAACGTATTGTAAATGATTAATAAATTATCACAATATTTTCTATACATGTCATTATACTTTGCGCGTTTGCCCCGTAGGTTATATATAAAAAAAAAATATTCGAGCCAAAAGCCCGACGCTGACTGGCACGTCTTACGATGATATCTCCAACATAGCAGACACAGAATTTGCATTTATTATTATTATTATTATTATTATTATTATTATTATTATTATTATTATTATTATTATTATTATTATTATTATTATTTTTATTATTATTATTATTATTATTATTATTATTATTATTATTATTATTATTATTATTATTATTATTTGCGTTTGAAGAATCGCCTCGGTAAAGAGCGTTTTCCTGCATTAAAGCCATTAGGGCTGCTGTACGATACATGCCTATTTACAGTCCAAGAGAGGTCAGTTCTCAGAAAAGCGGTTCCTCCCACGCACTAGCCACCATTGCAGGCGTTCTGTGGCAAGCTTCCGGAATTTGTCGCATCATCGCCAGCAGTGATGTTGGTAGGAGTTTGAATCGCTCAATCAGATCCCTGATGAACGGCGTAGTTATGAACAGACAATGGAATACTAGGCTCTGGCCTGTGTGAGGGAGGCCCAATACTCTTTTGAGATACATTGACTTCGAGGAGTGGACTCGCTGCAGAATGTGAACGGCAAGTGAGGTGCCGCTTGGGATCATCTTGATGTCAAGATAGGTGAACTACAACTACGACACAAACTCCACAGGAATCTCACCGAAGTTCATTTTGTCAGAGCGTTTAAGCGCACTGCCCAAGCGGAACTTCATTGCTTTAGTCTCCTGAACATGAGTAGTCAACTCATTACGCCCAGTGTACGACTCCAGCATGCGTAAGCATTATTTCTGGTCCACGAGCACTCGCCTGTATGCAAACACTGTATTCAGCGGTTGCCGTTAGTCTCCTTACAGAGGTCTTGATGATAAACGCCCCGCGAGTATGCTTGACATAATCCTATAAACACAAAGCGGATTGCTCTTGCCTTTGCCTCGCACCTACACGAGAGAGAAAGGGGCATCTAGATGTTCGGATAGAAGACGTTCCAATTTCCCTGTTAATTCACGAGACAGAAGAGTATCAAGCGCTAACGTTGGTAAAAAAAATAGAAGTAACTACAACGCCCATGAAATATTAGCAGCAGTAATGATCGGGTAGAAATTACTGGGCGGGAAATAGCTACTAATATGTTGAAAGTAAACAAGAAGTGTATAGAAAAGCAGATGTGGGCGCATGATATAGATAAAACTAAACAGCTGTTAGGATGATACCATAGAAGCGGATCTGTACTAAATGCATAAAATAATTCCGAACATATGTAGTGATATGGGGAACACATGGCTAACCTCGAGAGCACAAAAAAGCGTGCACAACAACAGAAATGGATGCGACGTTGGAAGCGCTATTTTTTTTTATCAGTAACGGAGTTAGTGAAGGAAAGTCGAGAAGGAATACGGGTATAATTACAGGGGTAAAACGTCTCTTACGACCATCCTAACTTACACAAAAAAACAGCTTTTCACTCGCATCTATTGGTTAATAATTATATATATATATATATACACTGTATCTAGTTTCCACGTGCTAATAAATAAACACATTGACAACATAGTCTATGCGTATATATTACTCAGGGCCAAGCCTGAGTTGTCATCTAGCACGCCAAATAAGATGTAACAGTAGCAATAAGTAAATTTAAGAATGAAAAAGGAAGGTAACCTTTCTCAAAGGGCTCTGGATACCTGACAGCTCAGTGCACCAGTTACCTGTACTAGGTCCGGTTTAAAGTGAGTTTGAATAACTCGCTGTCTTCACTCTCTGGGGTTTGTTTTGCTGTTCCGCTAACTGCCATGACTTCTAGTCTTATCCATCCATCCGCGTTTGGACTGCTGAACGGGTTCTTTTTTGCCGCACAAATTAATCCCCAACGGCAATATAGACAGAGAGTTTGGTTGGCTGTGAGAAATCCTGCTTGCGTATAATGTAGACACATACGTGGACTCAAGCCTCGAGATCCGATATCAGTACTTAAAGTCAGGCCGGTGGTTGATGGTGATGCTCTGGCATCGAACGGCCCGGCCCGTTTGATAATAAATTGAAACGGCTACAGGGCGTGGTCCCCATTGTCTAATACAACGTTAAGGGGGAGTATCCTTGCCTTGTTAGCTGATCGATATAACAAACTATCCAATATACTCCCTCACATCGTCCTGCTTTGCTTTGGCTGATGTATTTCTATTTTCTGTTCGTCGTGTTTTTTAGTGCTTTTCCTCCTTATTTTTTTTTGAGTGCCAAAAGATATTTGAACACCAATATCGCCACCAATTCAGGCGTCGAAGCGTCTGCTGGAGGTTATGTTCTGGTGCCCGCCGTTGGCGATCTTTCTAAAGCACATTTCGGAATCAAACATTGTTTGACGACAGCAAAAAAAAAGGAGTATATAAAAAATAAGATAATGGTAAAAAAAACCGATCGCTAGATAATTACACATACAACGATACAACATACAACGATATTGTATGCGGTGTACGAACAGAAGATAGAAGATATTACACTAATTCCTTATTGTTGTTTTTACGTACGTTTACACGCATACGTGATACGAGTATGGTGCACGTATTCTTGCAGGATATCGGCCAGAATTACCTGTAGAAGATACAACGAAAAAAAAAGTCGAGTTAGTAGAGGGGAACATCCAAAACTCTTGCTTGGGAAGCCTTTCCGTTATAGCAGTAGACTTCACGTATCAACCTTCATGAATTTTTCACCTATGGGAACGGAGGTCTGTCATATTTCAAGCTGCATCAAGATACCAATGCATACGTATTACGCATATACTGGAATTTAATCTTGGGATATCATCCTGGATTCAATCATAGGATATTTGTGCTCTTTTGCGGAGTTACCTGCAATGCTAGGTCTCACATTTACCCGTTGGTAAGCATAAGGTCGTGATGTAGTGATAACAAAGAATATGCTTTGACAAAGAAAAAGTTTACTTTTTCGAGATAAACAATCCACTTTACACCACAACACAATATGCATTTGGTACTATGTTTAATGACAGCAAGCATAGATTTTTTTTTAATTGTGCATTGTAGAATGTGTTTGTTGCTCTTATTGCCTATGTTGCAATAATTCAGTGGTAAGCTATGTTTTTACCTTAACAGCTAATATATATATATATATATATATATATATATATATATATATATATATAATGCTTTGGAATAAGAGTTGCACTTAACCAACGTAGATAGCTTGTAGTTGCAGATGGAATATTTTAGCAGTTTTTTTTCACCTCCTTATTTTACTTATCTTAGATTCCGCCCTTCCCTGCAGCGCTTTCGTTGCCCCTGAAACGTTTCACGTTTTCCATTTTGCCAAGTGGTCTTCCGCGCATGCCTTTGCTGAGTCGCTGACGTCGCAACGCGAAAGAAATCGAACGCTCGATGTACAACATTTACCTTTGTTAGTTAGGCAAATTAATAGTGGCACGCTGACCTCACTCACTTAACTAGCATGTCAAGCTAACGTTACAAGCAAGCTCGAGATCGGTTACGCGTTTAGTCCATTGCGCGACTCGTTTAAATATGTATAACATGATACGTACGGCCTCACACCGCTTGTTGTGTCTGGCAATTTAACGATACGACGGCATTTGTAATACTCGTCGATATTAAAGCGGATTCTGTCCACTGTTATGTACGGCGTATTATTATTATTATTATTATTATTATTATTATTATTATTATTATCATCAGCGGGAATGCACAAACGGCGCCTATACGCGGGCCTTCTTGAGGACCACGTTGTAATGGGATTCGGTCGCGGGTCATCTGACGTTTGGGGCAAGGATGCACTCAAGCTGACAAGAGAGCTTGGGAAGATGCTCTTTGAGGTCACACACAGCGGAGCCAAGATCAAGGAACTACAGAGAGAGGCGACGCCAAGATGATGTTGAGTGGTCACCGACACTCAAGCAATAATATTACTAAAAATAATAATCATAATATAAGCAATATTGTAGATGCTATATAATTACTTTATTAGTAATTCTGATACGTGAACAAAAACAAAAAAAATAATAATAATAAATCCTTAATAAAAACAATGATGTTACTATTATTACCATAACAATTCAGTGTATTCTATGCCCAGCGTCACGACAACGACAATGTGTTTTATTCACGTGTAGCGTCTTTATTGCTCAGTATACGTACGTTCCTTTCGGCGACCCGTCGCGCCATATAGGGGAACGTCAACGTATCTGTGTACACTATTGGCGATGCGCTCATCTGTCTGGTCTCAGATTCCCGCTCCTGGAAGGCGGCCCGAATACGGACTTTTTTTACTCGTATTGCTACAATAACAACAACAACAACAACAACAACAAATACTATAGCCACAGCCACTGACGTCATTTTGCATCGCAAACACTAGCCCGACTCGAGCGTCTGCTACCCCCCGCGCTACTGAAGTAGGCGCACGCCTGTATTGTTAGCTAGAAAAGTCAGAGCACTTTTCAGCTTCTGTCTGCGGAGGAGAGGTGAGGGACCACTCTAGCCACGACATAGAGGCTCAGCAGTCACCGACAAAGTAGTCACGTACACTTCCAACCGATGCAAAGTTAATTTAGATCGAACCACAAGAGTACACACACCCGCAAGTGTACATAGCGGCAAGAAGGTTGAGGCGGAGGCGGGGTGGAATATGAAAGATGCCTCTGTATGAACTGTTTGTCATCGCATTCCAATAAAACGCTTCAGTTCAGGGTGTCATTATTTTATTTTTGGAAAAAAATGTTTGATTAAGCGGGCGTATTACGTCTTGCAATATATAACAACTCTAGCAGTTCAACCTTGGATTAATTAAGGGCTTTGTTGTTTTTTGTTTGAAAGGACTAACGGGAAAATGCGAAACGCACACTGATCGCGCCGGTTCCCCGTAGCCCGAGAGGGCGTCAACATGCGCATGCAGTTAACTCGCTCCGTCTCGGTTAAAACACGCTTAATGACGGTCGCGATTGTGCACCAATCATCAAGTGAAGTTGTCATCTTTGTGACTAGTCGTAGGGAGACTAGGTGAAGTCGACGAAGTGCAGCCGCGTAGGTTCTGCAAAGCTCGGCGCTAAGCCTCCCTCCCAGGCGGGACAAAATACGACAGTGTGTTCTGGTGTGTCGTCCACCGATTGGCTGCAGTGGAGACAGGTAGGTCTGGATTTGAGCGATGGCTTAACATCAACGTTCGCTACTTAGTCAAAGTTCGCCGTCGTTACGTCCACGCACGCGATCCTCGACTCTCGATTGTACCGTGCATTTGCTGATACCATCCGTGTTGTTCCTGTGTGCAAAGTTAAGTGTATGTAGTAGTAGTGGGATTAAGTGATACGTAAGGTGTGATGGCGGTGCTGTTCGCCTTGTTGGTAACTTGGCTCAGCTTCTTAGCTTACGAACGACACATGACTATATTTTTCTATGTAGGATCAGCATCGCGAGCTTCAAATCATTGTGGGGTCTTCTACTTTGCTTTTTTTTGCTGTTTTTCCTAAATGGTTCTAGCGTAAAGACCCTCTTAATCGTGCTGTTTGCATTGTAATTTTTGAGTTGTTTTTGGTTCACGACGCATAATGGCGGCGCCCCATCACAACATTGTGTTCGAGACTTGTTTCACGTTTTTGTTTTGTTTTCTGCTTTAGGAGCAAGCCAGCAGTCACTAGATGCCGGTAAATCTAGTAAACCGAATCTAGAAAATCATTCATCTAGAAAACCGAACATACCGCTCATCATTGCCATGCACCGCATTACTCTAAACGAAATTGTGTGACGGCCTGGTGCGAGGACAAATTATGTGATAGACATTCAAACAAAAAGAAGAATAACATAAAAATATATAGATGTATGATGATGGTGGCTAAAATTTGTCCCGAACACGACAGCTCGCCAATACCGTAATTTAGATACCGATCATCATTTAGGCGGAGCCTTTAACCTTACAGTCTTCCATTGACCGGTTGGTTTTGGCCACCAGCCTAACAAATGAATGCGGTCATACCTTATGTTCTTATAGCTATGAGGTGAAAACATCGGTGATGACGACAATAACAACAACCGTTCGTTTCACAGACACCGTCCACACAACGACGAGCGAGACCCCGCTCAGCGTCACCGCTTACCACAATGAGTAGTCCATTACAACCGAAGTTATCAAGAATCGTGATGGTGCCCTCTTGACTTCGAGCGTAGCTCCTTGAAGTCTACCCACCCACCCCCCCACCCCCCAAAAAAGCCCACCATTTTTCGAGCCCGATTCAATCGCGTGTGACTCGTCGGCCTTGACTTGCGTTAAGGTCGACGGCGACGAGTAGGCGGCCTTTTAGAGTCTTCGTCGAGGCCGGAGAGCCGAAACGGACGGTGACAGACCGGTCCCATCCCGTGAGTCAGCCTGGTGGAACGACACGGCCTGAGGAAGCGGGCCGAACATCCTGCGCACACTTGGCACCTATACACTGGACCCCACCTCAAGGACTCAAAGCAAGCGCTCCATTCTCTCCACTTTTCGTCGTTCTCTCCCCTCTCTCTTTCTCTCTCTACCACTCTCGCTTTCTCTCTCTCTCTCCCTTTCGCCGTCTCGGTATCTCTATCTCTCGCACACGCTTTGCGTTCGGCAGTCCGCCGCCGCCGCTGTCGCTCCTATCCTCGGCCCTCGATGATTGCTGTTTAGACCCGTTACGGTGGAGAACCGAAACGCTGAAGAAGAAAACGCTCTGTGCCGGCGGCTAATTATTGGCATTGTTGGCGCGACGTCATTATAGTCATTACGCTCGACGTCATCATCATCATCATCGCCATCATCATCATCATCGTCACTGTGATCACTATCGCACGACGACAGTTGGCATCACTACCACCACCACCACCACCTCCGCCTCCGCCGCATGCATATGCTGCTGTGTAATGATATCGCCGTGTGGTAATTAGTGTAATAGGCTTGAGTCAACAGTAAAGACAAATTCGTCATCGTTGCTATTGTCGTGGTCGTCGTCTTGTCTCTATAGCTTGCTTATGACCGACTGACTCCGACACGTTCGTACGTGGCTGGCAGGGAACTACGGACTGGATCCATTCGATCGTTTCGGCTGTTTATCGACATGATATGCATATGCAGAAAGGTGACTATGCTATTCCAGCTAAGGGCTACATGCGTTTGTCAACAAGATAGGATCAAGTGCAACGTGTCAGACGCAATTTCTCGAGTGCACCTTGAAATCATACAGGTCGAACTGGCCTACCGCTGTCATTAGCGGGCGCATTTGGGCCCGGCTCCTGTATACACATTAATGTGTATATAAATGGCATATGTAATTGATACATACATAAATGTGTGTCAATGTGTACACTCATATATATATATATATATATATATATATATATATATATATATATATATGAAAACAAGAACGTGTGAGATTCTGAGAGAAAAGCCCAACTCCGAAGACAGACGCTTAAAAATCGGCACAATGAAATGGCCACCAAAACATCAGTGGATGCATCATAAGGTTGGACCCTCCAGGTCATCCTCGACCCAGAGAAATGATTTAACAGAGAGTATGGAGGCACGAGTTGCTCCAAGTTGATGAGGCACCGGTGCTTCTAAAATACCTGTATAGCTTTAGGTAGGGCTTTGGATACCAATGAGACGTTATGTAAGAGACAGACGAAGAGGTCGATGACGTGACCCACGCAATCTTCATCTGCCCAGTAGTTAAAGGAAGTAAGAAAAGACCTCGCCAGACCGCCATGCTCCATGACGAGGGCAAGTAGGAGCCGCCGCACGGTATCAGACGGATTGAAAGCAGCACAGTGAGATGGAAGAACGGGCTGGAAATACAGCGGCAGCTGGAAAGACAAGCCAACAACGAAGCAGAAACGCCGACCAAAAACCTTAGATCATTTGAAGGGAGCAGTAACCACGAAACCCAAAAAACTGCGTTTGGATTAATACACTGAAAATGCTTTGTTCAAATAGATTCCCATTTTCAGCGAATTAAAACGAATGTGATTCCGATGATGACATGGTTGTAACATATATATATATATATATATATATATATATATATATATATATATATATATATATATATATATATTTATATACCTTGCGATAGTGTTCATAGTACTAAGTGTTGCTGTTCTACGATTAATGGTGATTAAGCATCAACAACATAATTGTTGCTGATGTCGCCCTCGTTGTCGATTTGCTTCAGAGCGCGATTAGAGACGCGAAGGAAGCTTCTGGATGTAGCCGGGGGTGAGTGAAAGACGGGTGCGACGCTGGGGTCGACTGTTAGCAGCCTTCGTATCTCTTCCTCTCTCTCTCACTTGTGGCTAGTTTGCCAAATAGACCCACAGGCAGCCCCCAGCAGCGACAGATGCAGCAAGTCAAGTAGATCCAACTTAGCTAGAATAGGGTAACGTATACGAACGGACAAAGTAAAGTCAGCCAGTCAGAAACGCCGACAGGGGACCAAACATCGTCCGGGGTAGTCAATCATCCAGGGATGCAATTCCCCTCGGCCGTGACACGTTCTCGACGGCACCTCGGCGACGGAAGCTCGGGGGTATTCGGGGCAATTGAGGGGCAGGGAAGGAGAAAGGCACGGGGAAAGAAGGGACGGAAGGCAAGCGTCCTCTGAAAGGCGTCGGGAAAGCTTCTCTCTTGTCTCCGCTTGATTTGGCGATCAGGAAGCACGAGGGAACGGGGTGCATGGAAGACACCGAGAATTCACTCGCTTGAGCTTCGTCAGGATCGAACGAAGGGGAAAACCCCAAGGGAGACGATTAAAAAGCAAAGGGAAAAAACAAGTATAAAAAGAAGAAAGAAAATAGGGGAATAAAATAACCATGCCCATACGGCGACGTCGATGACACAAGCGCATCGCTTGTGTACTACGACTCAGAGGAATAATAACTATACAAATTACTACATCCTCTCCCCTCTATTAACCTCTTATCACAAACTTCTCGGTTGTTTTCTCTTCTTCGACGATTACTGCTTGTACCACCATTATTGTTGTTACTATTCCGTATAAATGTTAGAGTTACAGTTCACAGCTATTGGCGTCGTCGATGACTCATGCTAGTAATACAGTTAATAATAATTTGCATGCTGAGTAAACAGTGAAAATTATTATATATATATAAATATATATATTCTTTTTTTTACTTATGAGCGTGGGTGTCTCTATTTTGCTTTTCTGGTCCGCTATTTCGTTATTTATTTTTCGCCATATTTTTAGGTTCGAGGTTCTGGAGAGCTAACACGCCGCATACATGTTCAGAAGATGATCTTGAGTGTGGCGACCTACGTGCTAAACGCTGAAAATCGCGTCAGCACCGCGCTCTTCTTAGTCTCGGCGGGTCGACTAAGCAAAGCTGTCGACTACTATTCGGCTAGCAATATCATCAAAACAATAACAGTAAGAACAACGACTCGTGGTATATTACCGTAATAACCATAACACAAAGCCGTCAAGCGAATTCCCGTTTGAGCTGTTTGTCCTACTCGTTAGGGCGGTGATCGACTAGCGTCTGCCATCATTTCAGTAGCTCACTTGGTACGGTCAGACATAATGATAGTAATGTACCGACAATAGTACTAATAAAATAATACTACAACTATTACTACTACTACTACTACTACTAATAATAATAATAATAATAATAACAATAATAATAAAGAAGAAAAAGAAAAAGCTTGGCTTTTACCGATACTGTGATGGCAAGCACAGAAAACATGCGTCGGAAACATACGCTGCTAGTAAGATGGCCAGCAAATGAGCGTTGCGCCTTCCGTTGCATTAGCAACGACCGATCCTCGCCGGCTCCGCCTTGCCGTACTGTAGCTGCTGCTGCTGCTGCTGTTTCACCGAACAGTCTTTGGATGAGGACTCTTTCGAGGGTCTTTTTGATTGTTCTACTCAAGTCTCGCCGACAGGCCGAACTGCTGGCTACGGCTCCGTCCATTTCACTGGTTCGTGTCACTTTCATCATCAGATCGTCACAGCAAGCTAGCTTTGACGTTCACTTCGGCGCCAGCTGTTTGCTCAAGTCGGTGCACAATCGTCTACGCATCGCCTTCCATCGATTTTGTGCGAAGGCCATTGAAGCAAGGTCGTGCTCGTGTTTGTCTCGTGCCGCAGTACACAAACAGGAGGAGAAGACAGTACACTCGGTAATTACTACTACTACTACTACTACTACAACAACATCTTCTACTACAATGGCTACTATTGACTTAACCTCTGCGAGCCCTATGGCCTCGTCCCAAAGGGGTCGGCAGCGATCGGCGTCATCGAGTGTCGTAGTCGGCGGTGTCAGTGTGGCGTGACGTATTGCTCGTAATAACAAAGAAAAGCATACGTTCAATGCTGATGCGGAGGTGAAATGGATGGAGATCATAAATGACTATAGCCGCGGCGCCACCAGTAATCGTACTGACGGTCATAAGGTCGTCGCCGATGGCGGCCGTGAAGAAAAATGCAGATCATAACTAATCATAAAATGTTGCTAGTTTGGTAAGGATTGTCTTGATCATAGGTCAGAGGTTGTGACGACAAACGCAACTCGGGTGACAATTAATGTTGAAGCTGACCCTCATTGACACCTGATTGAGCTTGATGGTATCGATGACCTCAATGGTGACAATAACTTTAATGATGGTAATGACTTGATGGTGAGGTTCACCTGTGTGGTGGTGATGACCTCGATGGTGACGTTGATCTCAATGGTGACAATGACGTTGATGGTAGCAATCACTTGATAGTGAGGATTACCTATGTGGTGGTGATGACCTTGATGGTGAGGATCACATCTATGATGACAAGGACCTTGATGGCGAGTATTACCCCGATAGTGACGACCCAATGGTAAAGATAGCCTTGATATGGTATAAGGTTTTGATGACCTTGAAAGCTATTGCTTGGATGATGGTGATGACAGGACAATTACGGTTGGCTACTAAAAGAGAGATATACTTGCACTTCCGCCGCAGCACTGAGGTAACGCAGTACCCGCGATAGCACCGCCGGTCCGGAAGGGAGACCAGCGGAGCCCCCTCCCAACCCGATATCACAGATCAAAGTGGGGCCAGCACACTACTCCTACCCATACAATCACAAAACGGTCACCTCCCGGTTTCGTGGGGTTACATCCCAGCATACATTCACTTACCCTTAAGGGAGGCTCGGCCCACACCAGCCTCCTACCGCCGCGAATAGCTGCAGTAGCAAAGGACGATGCCCCTCGCAAAGAGATCAGCTTCGTGTGGGGCATCTTAATGGTGATGAACAAATTGCTATCAGGCGTCTGACTCATCCTTGTGTGAAGTATAACCATAGAGGTTTGCGGATTTGGGCTAGAGTTATGATAACTAAGTAGATTGAAAAAAAAATACGCAAGCGGTGATGTGATGACGACCCGTACGAACTCGCACACAGGTACATAACATAAGTGCAAGCATGCCGATGTAGTTCGGGCCTATCGGGATGGCGCAGGTAGATTTCTTCTAGATATTATTACGCCTTTTTAATTACGATATTAACGAGATCTAGCTATCTCTCGTTATTCACACACACACACATGTAGATGTGTATTAAGATCATAATGATGGCGGAGATAGAACGAATAATGAAGAAGAAGAAGACTGGTTAAGTGTGACCCCTCTGTAAGTTTAATAAAAGAGTTCTTTTGTTTGTGTGTGTGTTGGGTGCCCTATTTTTCGTTTTGTTTGAGGTACGTTTTGTGGCCAAAAAAAGAAACGCTCTTTCAGCTGTTTCAGCTGCTGCTTCCGTCAGCACAGACAGTCAGTGCGTCGGCGTATGAGTGACGCAACAAACACCTGTATACGAATAATAATTATCACGGCTGCGGTTGTTATAATGCTTGCCGCGTGTCATTCACCTGGACGCGACATACAACGAATACACGTGTGCATATATGTATATATATATATATATATATATATATATATATATAAAAGGCTGACAGCCCCTGATATAAAAACCCCTGATATAGAAGGGTGACATGTGTATTTAGGTATACATGCCAAGCGAACAATAAATCAATATATATATATATATATATATATATTGAGACCAAGCACAAAGAAACAAACCTGTAGGACAAGATATGAATTGTGTGATGGAAAAAGTAGCAGCAGCAGTAAAGAGCATTACTTTCTCCCCCCCCCCCCTCCTTCTCGAGGCCTCTTCGCTGTCTCTCTCTCTCTCTATCTCTCTCTCTCGAAACTCTGCATTGGTCTGAGATCGCAAATAGCACGCGCAAACGAGTTCATCATCTAATAAACATTTAGACAGGACGACGCTGCCAGGGTGCGCCGTGCCGCGTACTTAGTAGACAGACAGTGGCAGCAAAACATTTTCTAAGAACGAATGAAGCAACAACGAACAGATGGACGGACAAACGGCCGGACGAACGAACGGGCGAACAAGAAAGAATATTTTACACTCAAGCAACTGCGAGAAGAATATGACGTTGAAGACGACGATGACGACGACGACGACGATGATGACGACGACGATGATGACGACGACGATAATGATGGTGATGATGATGATAACGTGCTGATACTACGAGCGACATCAACGACGCCGCTATACTAGAGGGCACATAAACGCGACGAGTGAACAGAAGCCCCCAGGGCGCTTCTGTTCACTCGGGACGCTTCGATCGTCCTCCTCGAAACTCGTCCTGAACTCAACTACATTACACACTCCACCACGGTAGCGGCGGCAGCAGCACCATGGTCAGTAGCAGCCTCAGCAACCTCTGCCCGAACAGCCAGAGCAAAAGGCATTCATTGCCTTAGCAAGCGGCAGCAGCAGCAGCAGCGGATGGTAGTGCTGCTCTGCTTTACGAGGCACCGTTATTAGTTTACGACAATCATTTTCCAGGCGCTGCAGGCGTTTTCTGTCGGTCGGTCGGTCACGTGGTCGCCACGAATATGTTGTACCAGTTGCCATGTCTGACTTTTGTGAATATATATATATATATACAAATATAACTATATCTATAATTATGTATATATTTTATCTGTACGTATATATATATATATATATATGGGTGTGTTTCAACAGACCCCACGAAACACACAGCGTGCCGCGGAAGTGACACAATGACTGTCATTCATCTAGTCAACGACAAACGACCACAGGCAGCAATGGCAGCAGCAGCAGCAGAAGAAACACCCCAACCATTCAAACAAATCTCTCTCTCCCGACGTCCAAACGTGCTGCAAACAGCCGCCGACCCCGAAAACAAGTGGCATCGTTTGTACTGGGACGGTGACAACAGCTGTTATTGTAGGGGTTGTCGCACCGGAGCAGGTTGTCGTTGTTGACAATGTTGTTGTTGTTGACAGTGTTGTTGTTGTTGTTGTCCTTACTCTTCCCGGAACGGGACATCGTGGCACCGCGTGTAAGGAAAAATGTTTCTATGTAAGCATCGATCTTTAGCACTAGCAAGAAACATAAATTCTATTCAATTTAAAGCAAAATCTAAACTAACGTTTTGCTAGCCCTGGATGAAATCTAGGATTAGCTAAACGTTACTTTAGACATCAACGCTACGCTGGTACTTGCATTACTGCCGAGATACGTCAGAAACACTGCCAAGAAACATTCTTTCTCTTGAGGTGGATCCTAGACACTCAGCTGCATGAAGTGAACGCGTATACCCAGCCGGCCTTAACGTTATGATACTAGCTAGTGCCTAGGATAATGCAATGTAGTATTTTGAAAAATCTCGTTGCTTTTAGATTTTTGCTTCGTTTATAAATTATGCAGCATTTATATTGTATGTTCTACTATGAAGAATTACAATCTATAGTTACTGTAAACCTTATGTTGCGGTCAACTCTATCTAAGAACAACGATGGGCTATCGCAGCATGTGAGCGCTGATATTATTGACCCTTTCATCGATGTGACAATGAGCATCGTAGAAGCCAAATAATGATTTTACTTAAGTGTTTTGCAAGGCTTGAAATAAACGTTAAATACGTTCGATTCACTGCTGAGTAACGAGAGATTTGCACAACAGGGCGGTTCCGCGAGCTTCACTAGATTTCAGTCTCCTTCTACCCTTCAATCGGTAAATAAAGGCATTTTTTATTCATAATTAAGAACTAAATTAGGACACAATAATCTTTATATTATTAAATGAAGAATAATTATTGTATTCTAGTCTTTCATGTTAAAAAATACGAGACAAACAATGCAAGCTTTATGAACATGATGCTGCGGAAATCTCACCCGGGACTGAAAACGATTGTGCACAGCTGCAATGGATATCGCCCATTTCGTAGGCCGCTTATAGGTTACTGGACGTAATAGACGGTCCTTTAGTCACTGTACGTATAGCCGGTTTGAAAGCGATGTATTTAACCTTGCATGTGCACACACTACACGCACATTTTAATAAAGAATTTGAACATACAACAAAAAGTCATCACAATCCTTGATTTCACTTGACGAAATTGACAAAGGCCAACGATTTGTTGCACTACAAACAAAAATCATCATACCATCATGTATTTTATACAAGCCTGTCAAGATTTCAATCAAAGTTTTAGCTAATGTGTCATCTGCCATCGGAAATGGACGGACAGCAATTAATGTCGGACTCGCAGGCGGCCTCATACGTGCGTATGTGAGACAACGCGCGTGACTCCAAGCTGCTTGGTGAAGTTAATAGCTTTCAAAACAGCCACACGTCCAAAGATTCCACTGCTTTCTTTTTTTTTTTTTCGGAGAAGCCGTTCGTTCGAAGTGAGGCTGCCTCCAGTATATTTACCTTAGCTTCTCCACGCGCTGGAAATTGATTTTGAGCTAGTTTTCTTCTCGGTCTGCAGGACCGCGATCATTTTTCGGCATCAGAAGCAGCAGAGATCTTGAGCCGGCGACATTCAGCGGCGTGCGCTCTATCGCAGGAGAAGCAGGAAAACGTTTATCGTAGATTACGACGACAAGTCACCACGACGCCGTAGGCCTTCGGGGGATCAGAAAAAAATAGAAAACCGGCCGCGCCCGCACCGTACGGTCGGTGGGTGACTGCTTGGTCCTGCAAGGAGGGAATAAGTGGGGAATTCGGGGGCGCCGATACCCTGAAATTGCGTACGATCGCCACCCTTACTAGCTTTGGTGCACTGGCGATTTATGCATATATATCCGACAAATGTAAGAAGTTTGAATAAATATATATATATATATATATATATATACATATATATATATATATATATATATATAGAACACATATTACAAGAGATTAGCTAAGCCAGTGTGCCTAGCGGGTATGTATTGTGACTATCACGTGTATCACGTATATATATATATATATATATATATATATTATATATATTATATTAGTGAACTGAATGTGACTGAATGATATTAGCGAAAATATTATTATTATCATTGAAAACAAATGACGGCATACGTGTGAAAGCATACTCGTATAGGCGTCTGAGCAAAAACTTTCTTTCTCTGCTGTCTTTGATGCCTGGCCGCACAAAATCGTGTTCTGTAAGTATTCAGGTAGTAGCATTTGGCTGAACCCCGTTACGAGCTGTTCTTCTTCATGGACATTGAGTTTTATCGTGCGATCGTGCCAAAAAGCACACTCCGCCAAGACTCAACGCGTACCGCGAGTACTTCTCGTTCAGCCAGTGCACGAACGACCTTGAAGATCGAAAACGCCATAACTACGTCGTGACTGACTGCCTCACTGTTCCTATCTTTCCTGCTTTTGATCTCATTTTTCTTTTGTCGTTTTTGGTCCGACATATCTCTCTCTCTCTCTCTATATATATATATATATATATACATATGGTGTTCAAAACGTATCG